>JAWQEG010005388.1:0-40000 GCA_033782935.1 Petrolisthes cinctipes | reverse complement strand
GTTTGTTGTGTTTCCTCCAAATTTTGCCACTAAAAATTATACAACCACTGTACAGCCACAATCAAATAACCACCGACACTTTCCTTCCATCGTGCAAATAGATCAGTATCATATCAAACTATAATCTTACAACACCTTATGTCAACTCAACCCCCTCAATTATTATTATGAGGCGCTGCAAAATCATACACGTGTTGATCTTCAATACCAAGATAATTATTTACTACGATGGAAGGAAAGTGTCGGTGGATATGTGATTGTGGCTGTACATGCATAGTTCACATTATTAGATTATTTTGGTGTAGTTTGGATGAATCATAAGCCTCCAGTCTTGCCTACAACACCTCACATCTCAAAGGAGGGTATTACTGTGTTGGTCAATCTGGAGCAACTGATTCCCCCAAACTATTCCCTTCAACAAGCCACCGTTAAGGGGATGGTCTACTTTTGGTTCCTTGGAGAGTCTTGATTCCTCCAAAGTATACCAGGAAACAGGACCAGATGAACAAAATTAATGGTGTTCTGTTGCTTGGAATAGTTTGGAGGAATCATTTGCTCCAGATTTACCAACACTGAGCTTCCCCCTTAATTATTTTCATCATCTGGTATCTGGGTATCTGTTTCCTGGCATACATTGGAGGAATCAAGGCACTCCAGTGTACTAAAAATGTATTACCCACTTACCATATACAATAATACAATATTCATTTATATTTTCTTTGTGTAGGTAAAAGATTTGAGTACTAAACTTGTCTAACATGTGAGATTACACACAAACTATTATTTTTTCCCTCTATAATTCTATGCTTGCGAGGCCAAATGATAATAATTTAACATGTTTATTTTTTTAGTTGCAAAATAAAAATGAAGGTAGAAGGTATTATATATATTGTTTTTGGGCCAAAATTAATGGTCACCTTTGTATTGCTATTATTAATACAGTATCTGCTTTTGCCCCTTCCTCACCTGACCTTAAGGGAATATTCTCTTGTTGGTAAATTGGAAGGCTACTGATTCCTCCTAAGTTTGCCATGAAACAGATAGGTGGTACAGCCCAAGTGAAAGATGGTTATTTCTCCCAATATCAAGTTCCTTAGTGCCAAATAGGAGACACCAGGGGCAGAAGTCAGTATTGAGGATGGTAATAAAAAGCAAGTACCTGATAATAGACACTGGTTACTCAAATGGGACAAGTATCTTTCACCTGGGCTGTACCACCCATTCATGTGTCCAACTGTACCATTGAGGGCAGCTTATATTCTGGTATAGTTAAGAGGATTCAGTAGCCTTTTAATATGTCATCAACAAGAGAATCTCCCCTTAACCAAGCTGACTTTGCCTGTTCTTACCTAACCTGACATTTTCTTACCTTTTATCTTACTAACCTGCCGTACATTACCCACTCGTTTTATTTCCTTACCCTACCATACCTTATTCTCCTCTTTCCTACCTTTCCCAACCTTTACCCTACCCTACCTTACCCAACCTATCCTATCTTAACCTATCCTAACCTATATTAACATAACCTTACCCTAACCTAACCTAACCTAACCTAACCTATCCTATCCTATCCTATCCTATCCTATCCTATCCTATCCTATCCTATCCTATCCTATCCTATCCTAACCTAACCTAATCTAACCTAACCTAACCTAACCTAACCTAACCTATCTAAACCAAACCAAACCTAACCTATCCTAACCTAACCTAACCTAACCTAATCTAACCTAACCTAACCTAACCTAACCTAACCTAACCTAACCTAACCTAACCTAACCCTAACTATTCAATCATACTCAACCATCCCGTGACTCTTAATATATGACCCCTGCCACTGGCCTCGTCTCCTCACCCCAGGGTCAATGTCTGGGAGTATTTGCACCACGTACGAGAGGTCCGGGTCCCTCCCTACCTCCCCTCTCCGCCACCCCGCTCCCCAACCCAACACCCAAGCCCCCAACACCTCAGCGGATGCCCTCAGTGGTAGGCTGCCCATGATTACTGTGGCTGTGTGTGTGTGTGTGTGTGTGTGTGTGTCAGTCGTGCTCTGTACACAGTGTAATATATAATGTTTATTGAAAAATCATTTATACATGTAAACTCGCAATCCACAATCCCTAGCCCACCTGAGTCGAAGCCCGAGATCTGAAGCAGACGGTTTCTGGACGACAGCCCACCCAAACCATCATGAGGCCACACACATTTAGAAACGATGGAGGCTTTAGGTGGGCTGTCGTCTAGAAACCGCTTGCTTCAGATCTCGGGCTTCGACTCGGGTGGGCTAGGAGTTGTGTAATGTGAGTGTACATGTAGTAGGAACAAGGTACCAGTATGTTTCACTACAGTGGTGGCTTTAACATTGTTAGTGACTCAATTGTTGTTGTTTTCTAGTAATGTTGATACTGAAATGTGGTTCTGTTAAATTACTGTATAATAATAAGATTCAAATGATCACTTTCATTCATATTATTTCTTGCTTGTCTCATAACCCCAGCTTTATGGTCTTGTATCTCTCAATTAAAGTATATTTTCACAGGTTTTAATTATTAGAGAATGAAACAAGTACTGTAATGCTGTGTAATAATGGTGTAACGGTGTAGCTTGTGCTTTAAATCTTCTTTTTTTCATGAATTCCTAATACAGTTTTGCTTTTACTCACACTATTCATATAAGCCTCTATGTTAACACTGGTTGTTAAACAATTTATTTACTAATTATTGTCCTAACTAGTCTAATAATTCTGTTACTGAAATACAATTGGAAGTGTGTAATGTTAACCTTCTGCTTCTTATAATGTTATTCTTGTATAAATGGTTAACTTTCTGTTTCTGATAATGTTATTCTTGTATACATGGATTCATCATACACCGTACAGTTGTGGATATATGTAACAGACCCAGCAGAGACAGGGAACACTCATCAAGCATAATAAGGAAAGGACAAGACATGGTTGATAGAGACGAGTTCTTCCTTATGCTCTCTGAGGGGCCCGTTTCCAGTGTGACTGATTTATGTGTCCGTAACTGTACATTACAAGACCAGACACAGTGAATAATGAGTGTATCCCGTACTTTGAGGGGCCCGTTTCTGGTGTGTCTGATGTATGTGTCTGCAACTGTATATAACAAGACCAGACACAGTGAATAATGAGTGTATCCCGTACTTTACCCTAGCAGACTCATCATCCAATGTTATGTACCAAACGGCTGAGAGTTCACTGGAAGGGGAAATGTTAAACTGTACCTCCAACACCAACATCACCTTCACTGCCACCATTGCCACCAGTACACCTAACACCACCACCGCTGCTGCCACTACCACCATGGCCGCCTCTCCTCACGCCTCGCCTTCCACATCCCCTGTCCTCAGCTCAAGTTGTACCAGTATCGGTCAGTTGTAATGAAGAGTACAGATGGAGTTTCTTTTCTGTCATGTTAAACTACTGTGCAATAGTTCAAATTATCATCAAGTAACTTCATTCGTTCTTGTCCCATTATTCAATCCCCTACATGATGATTATTAGAATTTATTTATGTCATCTCAGATACTGTAAAGAACGGGAATACCGGGAACTCAGAAATACAGAGGAACAGGACGAGCACCACGGAGAATGGGAAGAGTATGCATAACAAGGGTGTGATGACCAGCATGAGGGAGGAAGGGGAGGATAAGGAGCAGCAGAGACAAGGGGATAGAGGAGAGGGTTATAGCCTGGCTTCCTGGGTACAGTCCCTTCTTCACTCACTCACTGGTTAGTAATGTTATCTCTTGTTTACACCACTTTTACACTAGTTGGTGGCATTGCATTCAGGTTTACACTGGTATTATTAACTGTTTTTATCATGTCTTGCCATGTTCATACCAGCCGTATACACTTCTTTTCACTGTTGCTGATAATGTCCTTGCTATTTACACATCTTGTTGTGGTAGCATTCACAATGTTTACACTACTTATTCCTTCATTCACTGATTTTGTCTGCCAGGTTGCCTATAGAATTTTCAAGTGAATTGTGTAACCAATGTTTTTTGTTATGATGGTACAGTACTTTTCCCCTTTCTTTGTACTTGACTGACTCAAGGATACTACTGGGTGTGGTGGGAGGAGGTACCTGAGGCAGAGGGTAAGGTGGAGCGAGCCAGCAACCCGATTCTCTACTCATATGAAGACTTTGCCCGTGTTGACCACCGCCTTAAGCTGCACTGTGATGTGGTGTTGTTCCATGAGCAACAGGAGGAGCTGCTGGGATTGGTCAAGGTGAGGAAGGAAGGGTAGGAGGAAGGGAGTGGAAGAAGGAAGGGAAGGAGGAAGGGAGTGGAAGAAGGAAGGGAGTAGAAGAAGGAAGGGAAGGAGGAAGGGAGTGGAAGAAGGAGGGGAGTAGAAGAAGGAAGGGAAGGAGGAAGGGAGTGGAAGAAGGAAGGGAAGGAGGAAGGGAGTGGAAGAAGGAAGGGAAGAAGGAGGGGAGTAGAAGAAGGAAGGGAAGTAGGAAAGAAGGGAAGGAAAGAGAAATATAGGAAGATAGGTTTCACATTACTGTTCTGTGGATATTTTTGGGTATGAAGGAAATATATGCTCCATTTTTCTTGTTGCAGTTAAAAAACTTTTGGAGTTACCGGTATAATATTAAGGAATAATTGATTTTGAGCAAATTGGAGGGCAACTTATTCCTCTAAATTATTATGTCAGAAATAGACTGCATGTATCTCAGTGTACGAGTAGGAAATCTGTCATGATGCATTGCTTGGAGGAATCAGGAGCCCTCGAATTCACACCAGATATATGACCCCTTTAAAGGGAGATTCTATTATTGGCAAATTGGAAGGTCTCTGATTCACCCAAACTATGCCACAAAACAGATCCCTTACTTGTACCATTGAGGGCGTCTGTCCTCTTGCATAGTGTGGAGGAATCAGAGACCTTCCAATTCACCAACTAAGGACCCTGTGAACGTGTATGAGACCTGGTGGCTTCTGATTCCTCCTGACTATGCCATGAAACAAGCTCCTTCAATGTAGGTGTGTGTGTTTCATGGCAATGTTGGAAGGACTCGCTAACCTCCAATTTTCTGACTACATTACGTGGGTCGTTAAAGTATTGCTGGTGTGGTTTATCAGGCTGTGTTGCTGGTGAAGGGAGGAAGGCGAGAGTTCCAGGGCCTTCTGGTTATCTCCACTAAGAAACTCTACATCTTGGAGATCGTCGGCTCGGAAGAGTGAGTCTAACTTGCACTTCAGTTTTTTATGTGTATTTATATTTGTGATTTTGCAATGAATTATTATTTTAGAAGCTTGACATCACCAAGCAAAGGAAGATTTTATGTAAATGTTAAAAAAGATATGGGGATCATTGTATTATGCATAAAGTTGTCCAAGGGTAATTTCTACAGTTGACTACATTCTAAATCATGTTTTTGGTTGTAAGCTAGAGAACAACCAAACATCATAAATTTGAATCATCATCATCATCATCAATACCCCATTTTCCTTTCTTCACAAATTTTAATAACACCCACATTACAGGGAGTAGTACAGTGTTGGTATTTCTGGAGCATCTGATTCCTCTAATCAACTCCAAGCAACAGGGCACCATTATTTTTGTCCATCTGGTCCTGTTTCCTGGCATATTTTGGAGGAATCAAAGTGCTCTAATGTACCAAAAGTATACTATCCTTTTAAACCCACATTATGATTAAGGACCCTGTGATGTAGTCAGAATATTGGAGATAAATGAGTCCTTCAAATATTGCCACGAAACAACACCCATATGGAAGGAGCTTGTTTCATGGCATGGTCAGGAGGAATCAGAAGCCTCCAGTTATCATACACGAGCACAGGGTCCTTAAATCTTACATATACTCATACTTACCACTTTTTTGGCAGTGACAGTCCCCAGTCTTGGCTTGAACTACAGTCAAGCCACAGTCTGAATGAAGTATCCAGTCTACACAGTCTGTACCAGCGTCAGGGTCTGGCTCTGTCCCTGCCTGACTCACTCATCCTCGTCTCCCTCGCTGACTCACACCGGGCAAACTGTCTCTTCAACTTCCTCAGTGGTCTGTGCTAAACTGTTTACTCTATGTCTGTATAATGAGTTCAGAGGCTTAATAATAATAAGTGAATAGGAGAACATTGATTCCTCTAAATTCAAAATAAGAAATCTTGGGTATAGATTTCAATATATATTTCCTGGCATAGCGAGGAATGTAGGAGTAACCAGTAGCATCCGGTTTGTTGACTAAATCATACCCCATGAAACAGTTTTGTATGTACTGAAGTTAAACCAATATTATGATGAGAATTTACATGTACAGTCGGCAACATAAATAAGCTTCATATCCACCTGCGTATATAAGAACTATCGGGATATGGTAACACAAATTGAATGCGAAAATGACTTATATACTTTTCATATGGTAAATTACATATGTTGTTAGAATAGAAAATTGTTCAAAATACAACTATCTAGTTATATTAGCAATAAATGGTACAGCCACAATCAAATATCCACCGACACTTTCCTTCCATCGTAGTAAATATTTTGGTAATAAAGAACAACACGTGTATGATATTGCAGCACCTCATAATAAAATATCCACCGACACTTTCCTTCCATCGTAGTAAATATTTTGGTAATAAACAACAACATGTGTATGATTTTGCAGCACCTCATAATAATAATTGAGGGGGTTGAGTTGCGTAAGGTGTTGCATGATTATATTTTGATATGATACTGATTTATTTGCACGATGGAAGGAAAGTGTCGGTGGATATTTGATTGTGGCTGTACATGAGATGGACGCGAATTCATGCTGCCGGCCGTACTTACCAATATTTCTCCATGCAAACAGAGGTACTGGATGAACATGGTATAAGTCCAAACATTGAGGAGAGTAGCCCGGCACAAGAGGAAGCTTTGACTAAACTGGTCATGGAGGCAGTGGGTGGAAGTATGTCTGCTGCCACACCCTCTGTCTTTGCCATCGTGTCAATACTCATGGGTAAGTTGTAGAAATCACCCCCCACCCCCAGCCCCACCCCCACCCCTTGAGAAAAAACAAAATGGGGTATTGATGATGTTAATGAAAAAGTTGTATAAGTGTTGGTAAATCTGGAGTGACTGATTCATCCAAACTAATCCAAGCAACAGGACACCATTATTTCTCTTAATCTGGTCCTGTTTCCTGTCATACATTGGAGGAATCAAGGCACTCCAATTTACCAAAAAGAAACTCTCCCCTTAAGAAGCCCATCTACCTACCAGTGAGAGTCATGGCCTTATGCAAGAACAGTAAGGGGGTGCGGGAATAGGGGAACAGGCTTGGGGGGGGTTTAGGGGGGTGCGGGGGAGTTTTGGGAGGGTGCGGGAGGAGGGGGACAGGCTTGGGGGGGGTTAGGGGGGTGCGGGAATAGGGGACAGGCTTTCTACCTACCCCAAGCCTGTCCCCCTATTCCTGCACCCCCCAACCCACCCCCCACCCCCCACCCCCCAAGCCTGTCCCCTACTCCTGCACCCCCCTTAATGGTGTTGATAATAGTGTGCCTAATAATAATAATGCCTTTACCAGTACCTTTAAGTTAATTAAGGGGGAAGTTTTGTGTCGGTAAATCTGGAGCAACTGAATCCTATAAAATATTCCAAGCAACAGAACACCATAATTTTTGCTCTTGTGACCCTGTTTCCCCGGCATACATTGGAGGGATCAAGGCACTCCAATCTACCAAAAGTGAATTACCCCCTTAAGGATGCAATATAGTTTAACAATTTTAAGAGGTAATTGATTCCTCCAAACTAAATAAAAAAACTGGCTGTCTTAAATTAACTGACTTGTCTTGTTTCATAGCATAATATGGAGGAATCGTGAGTCTCCAATTCACCTCCAAAAACAGATGATCACCCATAATCTGATGTAAAATCTAACCTAACCTAACTTGACCCAACCCAACCCAACCCAACCCAACCCAACCCAACCCAACCCAACCCAACCCAACCCAACCCAACCCAACCCAACCCAACCCAACCCAACCCAAACCAAACCAAACCAAACTAAACTCAACTAAATCTTACCATACCTAACCCCACCCCAGCCCACCCCACCCCAACCAAACTTAATCTAACCACGGTGTTTGTGTTGTTGGTGTGTGTACAGATGGAGGATGTAGTGAGAGTCAGTTCCTGGTGGTGACTGAGACGGACTTGGTGCTATTCCATGCTGACCTGAATTGGTATCTGCCCCCGTCACCTCCCCCGGAACACCTCCTCCTCCCTCTCAACCAGATCCAGAAAATTGCCAACATTACTGCCATTGTGAGTGTGCATTAGACCCTTGATAGAAGATGATTAAATTTAACACATATATCTTTTTAATACAGGCTTAGTAAATCACTTATATATTCAGTAGGCTGTCGATAGAATATGATTAAATGTAACACTTATACCGGTATCCTTTTAACACAGGCTTAGTAAATCACTTATATATACAGTAGGCTGTCGATAGAAGATGATTAAATTTAACACATCATTATATCCTTTTAACACAGGCTCAGTTAATTACTTATATAATTATGAAGTAGGCCCTTGATATTAGATGATTAAATTTATCACATATATCCTATTAACACCGGCTTAGTAAATCACTTATATTATACAGTAGGCTGTCGATAGAGTGTTTGTGTTCTCACTGATTTATGATAATGACTTACCATACTTTCTGTACATGAGGAAGAAGTATTTACATTCTCTCTAACTAATGACATCAACAACAACAACAACAACAGAGGTCCTCCTATCACTAATCACTAATATTAATCAACAATAATAATAATCAACAATAATAATAATCAACAATAATAATAATCAACAATAATAATAATCAACAATAATATAAACAAGATCACTATGTACTTCCAGGAGGTTGGAAGTGCCAGTCACATTGGGTTACAGTTTCTGGATGAGGTGAGTAGAGAAGAGAGTACCTGGGATCTACATGTAGCCTCCCCGGTAGCTGCCTGTCACATCATCCAGGCCATCCGCACACCATGGTCACACCTCTTCTCCGTTGACCTGCAGGTGATCTACCATGACCACAACTCAACTTCTTCTTTAGTTTCTTGATCTGACACAAGTGGGGACGACTAGTGTGTGAGTGTTGTTGGTTGTTGAGTGCAAGTAAGTGTGGCATCCTAATATTATCACCTTCAAGTGTGGCATCCTGATATTATTACAGTACCATCAAGTGTCGGTTATATCTTCCTGACAAAAGATAATTATTGGGTGTGAATCAGTATTTGGGGCCTTTGAGAATTTGTTGGCAATTGTGAGCAAAAAAAAAAAAAAAAAAAAATTGTTTGGTGTGAATTTTGTTGGCAAATGTGAGTAAAAATGATTTGACATTAGACTAAAATAAGATAAAACTAGTACTAACCCTGTGGGCTAAGAAAGGTAAGATAATTGAATTTTAATATGAATATAGATAAATTAACTAACAAATTGGAATCTCAAATAAAAAATAAAGGACAAAGGAAGTTGCACTGGTTTAAGGTGAAACTGTGTCATTGAAACATCTACTGATTCCTCCAAACTATGCCAGAAAGCAGACGCCCTCAATGGTACTAAGAGAGGATCTGTTTAGTGGCATAGTTTGAGGGAATCGTAGACCTTCCTATTCACCAACAAAATAATCTCCCCTTCATTCAGGAGGTTAAGAGAGAGTGTTATTAAATTGAAGGCGAGTTATCTTGTAAAGGGGATAGTATATATTTGGTACATTGGATGCCTTGAATCCTCCAAAGTATGCCAGGAAACAACAGGACCAGATTAAGGGACCCTGTGATTTAGTCAGAAAATTGGAGGTAAATGAGTTCTTCAAATATTGCCACGAAACACACACCTAAATGGATGGAGCTTGTTTCGTGGTAGAGTCAGGAGGAATCAGAAGCCTCCAATTATCAAACACGATCACAGGGTCCTTAATAGAAATAATGGTGTCCTGTTGCTTGGGATAGTTAGGAGGAATCATTTGCTCCAGATTTACCAACAGTGTACAGTTGATCAAGTAGAAGTGCAAGAAAAATCTGGCTATTTATGGCAACATCTGGCAGTTCTTTGTAGTCAGCCCTCGTATCTTTTTGGATGAATCGCTGGGAACCCAAAGCCAATGTAAGGTGGAAGGTGATTGGCTGAACTTTAAGTGATGGTAAAGATATTGCCATTACAGTTTACGGCCATAATTTTCTTGCACTTTCTACTTGCTCAACTGTACCTACCCCCTTAATAAGGACCCTGTGATCGTATATGTGAATTGGTGGCTTCTGATTCCTCCTGACTATGCCACGAAACAAGCTCCATCCATATAGGTGTGTGTTTCGTGGCAATATTTGAATGACTCGTTTACCTCCAATTTTCTGACTACATCACAGGGTCCCTTAAGTGATATTCATTAACGAAGACCCACATTTTAGCATTTCATAACGGCACTTGTATACTTTCTGTACCAATTGATTATATATACATGACACAAGGACTTATATATGTAAGAAAAAGTCATGGGCATTAGGGGATGAATAAAGACTAAATTTGGGTGATAATGAAATGCACTTTTTGGGTTATAATGAAGAGTAGATTTGGGTGATAGAGTAGATTTTGAAGATAGTGAAAAAGGATATTTGGTGATGATGAAAAAGTAGATTTGTGTGATAGTGAAAGAGTAGATTTTGGAGGTAGTGAACGAGGATATTTGGGTGATAATGAAAAAGTAGATTTGGGTTATAATTAAAGAGTAGATTTGGAGGTAGTGAAAGAGGATATTTGGGTGATAATGAAAAAGTATATTTGGATTATAATTAAAGAGTAGATTTGGGAGATAGTGAAGGACATATTTGGGTGATAATGAAAAAGTAGATGTGGGTGATAGTGGGGAAATGTTTTTGGGTGATAATGAAGAGCAATTTGATTACCCCATTGGTGCTAATGTGGATTATTATTATTATTATTATTATTATTATTATTATTTTTTTTTTATTTTTTTTTTATTTTTTTTATTACACTGCCAAACCCATGACCAATCTCACATAATATTATAACCTTGATATTAACCCATTATTATGACATAAATAACAGTACCTTACAATATTCCATAATGTCTGAGTGATATTTTTAACACAACCATACTTTGTGACATTAGTTTGGTAATTAGGCGACATAAGAGGGAAATACAGTGTTGATAAATCTGGAGCACCTGATTCCTCCAAACTATTCCAAGCAACAGGTTACCATAATATTTGTTCATCTGGTCCTGTTTCCTGGCATACTTTGGAGGAATCAAGATGCTCTAATGTACTGCAAATATATATTCCCCTTAAGATGTTTGGATTGGTATTAAGGGGGACTTTTTGTGTTGGTAAATCTGGAGCAACCGAATCCTCCAAACTATTCGAAGCACCAGCAGAACACTTATTATTTTTGCTCTTCTGGTCCTGTTTCCTAGGATACTTTGGAGGAATCAAGGCACTCCAATGTAACAAAAAAGAATTACCACCTTAATTCTTCTAGCATTATTAGATGGTAATACTAAATTTCAGGGGATATTACAGTACTGTATTGGTAAATGTGGAGTTACTGATTCCTCCAAATTATTCCATACAACAGGGCACTACTATTTTTGTTCATCTGATACTGTTTCCTGGCATATTTTGGAGGAATCAAGGCACTCTAATGTAACAAAAGTGAATTACCGCCTTAAAGATTATTTTAAGGACCCTGTGATCGTGTATGGGAATTGGAGGCTTCTGATTCCTCCCGACAATGCCATGAAACAAGCTCCTTCCCTATAGGTGTGTGTGTGTTTCGTGGCAATATTTGAAGGACTCATTTACCTCTAATTTTCTGACTACATCACACACAGGGTCCCTTAATTAATTAATGTTAGTACAGTACTGTTTTTATATAATGCTTATGACAGCTCAGGAAGCACATGTTTTTATTAACACTAATATTTATAGAGATAAACAATCACATACTTATGGGGAGATTCTTTTGTTTGTGATTTGGAAGTTCTCTGACATACAGGGTTGATTACACAGTGGTATTGGTTTGTTAGCTTTCCAACCAACCACACTTGTAAGGCTTCATTATTTTCCAAAAGCTGAGTATCCACATTCACAAAATCTATTCAACAGTTAGATAATGACAATCACTGTATAGTTTACTCACCAAATTCATTAAATAATTCAACCACAAGTCATTTACACGGCTAAGATTCTTTCGTTTGCGTGCTTACAAACCACTACGAACCACTGTGGAATTGACCCACAGTAGTTAGGAGGAATTAGTAGCCTTCCAAAATGCCAACAAGAGAATCTCACCTTACAATTATGTGATTATAGATATTACATCAAGGCATCATTTATTAATGCTGCTTGTTGAAGGGTAGATGCTCATGTTGGTAAATTGGAAGGTCTCTGATTTCTCCAAATTTTGCCAGGAAACTGACACCCTCAGTGGTACTAATAGGGGCTGTGTTTTGTGGCATAGTTTGGAGGAATCACAAACCTTCCAATTCACCAACAAGAGAATCTCCCATTATTTAAGGAGATATAAAAATAAATTTTTTATAGCAAAGAGATGAAAATTATATGTGATAAAATTCATCATCATATTTTACAGTATCTAATGAAATAGTAAGTTTGCTTGTAAGTCTTTTTTTACATTAGGTATAGTTAAATTAATGTGCTGAGAAATAACCAAGAAAAAAGTGAGCATACAATCAACTATTGTAGTGTACTTTAATATTAATGATTTATACAATTTCCTATGTTGTATAATATATATATATATATATATATCATACTATAATACAGTAGTACCAATACATATCAACAGGTTATTTGGACAGAGAGGTCATTATTCTGGAAGTACTGTACAGTACTGTGCTGCAATGAATGGTCTACTCATTGACTTAGTGACTGCAAAATAACAAACCTAATAATAATGTTGTATTGCAGTTCCATAATGTTACATTTTCTATTTGCTGTAACCCCTTGAAACCAACAATGTGTGGTGTACGAATTCTTGTGGCCAATAGTACATGTATAGTGGAGAATTATCATAGCCACAATGGACTGCAGATAACCTCTCTTGCAAAGTCTTTAGGTAGAAAAGATAAAATTTTCGAATGAATTCTCCTTACGGTAATTTTTTAAAGTGATACCGTGAAAATTTTATTCTTTGTTAGTTTTGCATTTGTTGTTTTCCATTATATACAGATGAAGTCAAGAAGGCTAATTCTAGCATTTAGTATTCTGTATTGTCATTAAGTTTTCCTTACTCTACGTTCGTTACTTAAGAAATAGCAGTACTGTGGTTCAGTATATTCAAATAGACAATATTTTTGATAAAGTAATACTGTACTTGATATATTTTATCCTTATTCCTTCCAAACTAATTTAGTGTATAAGCCCTGCCTCTTTTTGTATATACATGTATAGTATCTATTAAGGCCCCTGTGATTGTGTAAGAGAATTGAAGGCTACTGATTCCTCCCCACTATGCCACGGAACAAACTCCTTCAATGTCAGTGGTGTTGTTGTTGAAGTTCCTCAAGCTGTCTGGCCGAGCAGTGGTGTTTCGTGGCAGTGTTTGAAGGACTTGTTCACACCCAATTTTCCTACTATATCACAGGGTCCCTTAACCAGTCACCAAATAGAAGGTCTGTATGTGTTATGAGCCAAGTCAACTGATTGGTTATTGTCAAACACATAATAATAATAATAATAACCACTCACCTACAAGAAGGGGTGTGGAGCTTATGGGACAAGTTAGTATGGAGATGTTGTAGTGTTAGTAACGTGGTGGCTCTGTTTTTTTTTTTTTTTTTTACTGATTCAGCAGTGTAATTATATTTTTGTGCTGATTTTAAGCGCCCACATCAGAGTAGCCTAAGTAGGTAACGTTAATTTTCATTGGCTATTGCACGACTGGTAGTAAGCTCTGAGTGGTGAGTGTTAAGCTATGAGTGGTGAGTGTCAAACCATCATGGGCTGTATGCAAGACTATTCATGGTGTTTACAATGGCATGGGAGGGTGCTGATGGTGCAATGGTTAGCACACTCGCCCAGCACGCGAAAGATCCCGGGCTCAATTCCAGGGTCAGTGGAATTGTTGGTGTTAGTACAATGACTCCCCAGACAAACTACACAGCCATTGCCAACTCCTGAGATATTCTTCTTGCATACAGCCCATTAAGGGACCCTGTGATGTAGTCAGGAAATTGAAGGTAAATGAGTCCTCCAAATACAGCCACGTAACACCACCTATATGGAAGGAGCGTGTTTCGTGGCATAATCAGGATGAATCAGAAGCCTCCAATTTCCATACACGATCACAGGGTCCTTAGACGTTAGAAAGTGAGAGGAACAAAATATCATGTGCTGCTGATTATTACTAAGATGTAATGGATGAATTTAGTTCCCAGGAAAAGTATTCAAAGGGGTAACATGTTGGTAATGAATTGGAGACAAGTGATTCCTCCACACTGTGCAATGAAACAGACCACCTGAAGCTACGGCATTCTGTCGTTTTTGGACGTAAAGTTAACTACAGGAATCAGAAGCCTCCAATTGACCACAAGCATTCACCAGGTTAATAGTTCATAACACCAGGATAGTGTTTACAGTTTCATATATATAAGTTTGCTTATATTCCCCAGCCTCCATTTGGGCCATATTCAAGAACATTTGTGGTACAGTTGGACACATGAATGGGTGGTACAGCCCAGGTGAAAGATACTTGTCCCATTGGAGTAACCAGTGTCTATTATCAGGTACTTGCTTTTTATTACCATCCTCAATACTGACTTCTTCTGCCCCTGATGTCTCCTATTTGGCACTAAGGAACTTGATATTGGGAGAAATTGACCATCTTTCACTTGGGCTGTACCACCCATTCATGTGTACATACGATGGTGTGGTACCGATACGACGACTCCAGACAAAAACAATAGAGCCGTTGTACCAATACCACACCATCGTCAACACCACGGATGTTCTTGCATACGGCCCAAACAGTCAGTCATAAGATATACATACAGTAGTGATAATTTAAACAGGAGGAAGTGTGTGTGTGTGTGTGTGTGTGTGTGTGTGTGTGTGTGGTGTGTGTGTGTGTGAGTGTGTGTGTGTGTGTGTGTGTGTGTGTGTGTGTGTGTGTGTGTGCTCAATGCTCTACCACACTGTACAGGGTTAAGGGGAGATTCTCTTGATGGTAAATTGGAAGGCTACTGATTCCTCCTAACTATGATGGAAAACAGACATCCTCAATGGTACTAATAGGAGATCTGTTTCTTGGCATAGTTTGGAGGAATCAGAGACTTTCCAATTCACCAACAAAAGAATCCATTCTTAAGATGTTGCCAGTGTACTTAAGGTTGCTTGAGTCCTCCAAAGTGTACAGTGAAAGAGACAATTAACCTGAACTGAGGCTCTCTGTTTCTTGGTACAGTGTGGAGGAATCGGTATCCTTCAGTGTACAGTACTGGAAACATATTACCCGTTTCACTACTTATGGTCTGGTGAACTGCGTGGAATTTAGGCAGACTCCTCAATAGTTTGTGAAGCTGTTAAAACACTTGATTAAACTACATTAACTAGCACTTGATCATAGTCCAGTTTTCCATAGCTGATGCCTAAGGTTCATCAGTGACATCGTGAAGGCTAAAGGTGGTATTAATAATAATTTTCTTCGAGGAAAAAGCTCTTTGTCTCTCAATTCATATTGCAAAATAATGGAAACTGAGTGATGAAGAGAACTATCCCACGAAGAAGAAGTTTGATAATATCACCCTAACTGTGGTTGTTAAAGGCTAATTATCTTTCCTAGGACTTCTGAGTCACACATCAGATACAAGCTAATGATACCAGGTGTGGGCATTTAATCATCAGTTACAGAAGGAAAAACTATAATGCAGTGCTTCCCTCAGACACTGCCTTGTATTGGAATTGATCATTATCTTGTTACTGTTGTGCCTTATGTCAGCCAAGATTGTTGTTAAATATGATCTAGTAAAGTTTCTAAAATAAAGAAAACCTGTGTTATTAACCTGAGTGACATGCCTGGGGCTTAGATGAAGGAATGGGGATTATTTTTTAATTAACTTTTGTTCTTCACTTGGATAGTACAATAGCAATATGTTTTCATAAGGAATACAAAAACAAAAGATGAAAATATTGAATGCTTCAATGTTTATGACAACTACAGTACAGCTGTTTTATTTACTCAAACAACAGATCAAAGGTAAACAAACAAACATACGTTGTTCCTAAAATTATGAATGATTTACAAATGAAGGGTTTGTGTATTTTGACATGATATACAGTATTACAGACCAATATTTCTGCACTGGACATGACATTAATCCAATCTATTTGTTGGCAGGAATTCATTGGTGTTTACAGAAGCGAGGAAGGAGACGTATTGACTGTAACCAGACTAAATGTTGATGAGGACGAAGATGCTGTTCACTCTACACCAACAGCAACAGCAGCAACAGCAACAGGAACTTCAATGTCAGGAGAAGACTCGTTATACTCATACACCACAGAAGAAGTGAAACAAAGAGACGAAGAAATTAAATACAAACTTGGAATGGCAACAGACCTTAGCAGTGATACACAAATGACTCTACCTGAGCAGTACCCACCTGAGGACTGGACATTTGATTCACACTCGCAACCCAAGGAGTCTGAAGGAGAGCAAAGGATAGATATTAGTGATGAGAAAAGAAGAGAGGTAGGTAAGCAGATGGGAGATGTGGGTATTTGGAAGGAGAGAAGGGAGGAAGGAAAGCAAATGACTGATAATGGGGAGGAGGCAAAGAACAAAAGAAAAATGATCTACACTGGGGAGGAGAAACAGGAGAAAAGGAAAGAGAGGAGAAAGGAAGGAAAGGAACCATTTGAAGACGATGAATGGTACCAGGTAGCAGCAGTAGCAACAAAGATGAAATATGACCCAAAGTATCCTATTCTTGGCTACAGTGACCAACAGATTCCTACTTTAGTGATATCTGAAGAGAAAGATGAGGTCTGATAGAGTTGTACTGTAGGAGAGAGATAGTGTGTGCCATTACTACAGTAAGCCTTGTTATTTTATAGTAATTGTTTTCTCATCTAGCACAAGACAGGGGAGAGGGGTTAAGGTGGTAATTCTTTTTTGGTACATTGGAGTGCCTTGATTCCTCCAAAGTATGCTAGGAAACAGGACCGGAAGAGCAAAAGTAATGGTGTTCTGTTGCCTGGAATAGTTTGAAGGATTTAGTTGCTCCAGATTTACCAACACAAAATTTCCCCCTTAATGTATTTCAACCTTATTTTTGAATGGTTTACTGTGTTTTTTTTTATAATTATGTATGTATGTGTATGTATATATATAAGCACTTGGAAAATGGATGTACAGTATTTTGGTGTGTCAGGGATGGTTTTCAGAATGGGGAACTGTATGTGGTGTAATAAATGGTTTTAATTAATGAAACAATGGGAGGAATTTGCCTAAAACTGAATATATATAATCCAATGTTATACCCTAATCATCCTAATGTATGAACAATGTGACAAAAATGGGTAAAATATGTGTTGGGAACATACCTCAACAATAGCTTCAGGGTAATAAATATAACCTTGATCCTAAAACACGTATAATAACAATCAGGAATGCATCCCAAATTAGTTAGAAAACACACTTGGAACAATGGATATAATAATAATTATGGAAATGTGGTGCCGTTGAAAAGCCGTGTGTCAGTCTGAGTGAGTAATGTTGTCAGGGTGTTGACGTCTCCGAGGGCCATATTCAAGAACATTTATGGTGGTGTATACGATGGCGTGGTACCGGTACGATGGCTCTGTTGTTTGTCTATGCAGCCGTCGTATCGTATCAGTACTACACCATCGTATACACCACGGATGTTCTTGAATACGAATGTGAATTAATTAAGTGTGTAAATACTATGAGCCATATTCAAGAACATTTGTGGTGTATACGATGGTGGTGTGGTAGCAGTACGAGGACTCCATAGACAAACAACAGAACCATCGTACCGGTACCACGCCATCGTATGCACCACAAACATATGTTCTTGAATATGGCACCAGGCTGATTTTAACGTATTAATTTCTCAAGCAACACAAAAACATGGAGTCATTTAATAGTGTAAGTGTTATTACTATAGTGTTATAAGAAACATCATAACAGATAGTGCGTAATTGTAATAACATCATAACAGATAGTGATACATTGTAATAACATCATAACATAATTTTTTTCATAACAGATAGTGCGTAATTGTAATAACATCATAACAGATTGTGATACATTGTAAATAACGTTGTATATAGTGTAAATAATGATCACGAATTTTGGCTTGGGAAAATAATGCTTGGTGCTCATAAAGAACTTAGTAATAGAGCTAACTACACTACGGGAGAAAATAATAACTACACTTAATTAACTAATAATGAATATATCGAGAATCTCCTTACATCCTTCTGCATTAACCACTGATTCATGTAAGTACAATTCTTATTTTTGGAGTTATATTATGTTTCTTAAAGTATGCTTAGTTCACGGAATAAATATTATATCAATATATATTTTTTAACGAGAACTCCCGTCTGTTGTTTTTATTATTGTTGTTGTTGTATGTTATTGTGTAGTCCCATAATACGCTGCATTTAAATTTATTATATGTAATCCCAAACTGTATCTGTCATGGGAAAAAGCCTGGAAATACACTCAAATTAAGGTATTTTATTACTGAAATGAAATAATATGAACAAAAATAAAACGAAATGAAAATACTAACACAATTTGATTTATTAGGGCCTAGGCTACATCACTGCTGATATATCAACTTGTAATAAATATACTGCGTTTCTTTCAACATGTACAAATATTAATGGCATAGCGAGATTGAATGTGCTGAGAAATATACATTCTTCCTATTACAAATTACTGCAGGTGTATGTATGAAAGAAATTCATAGGTTTAATTTACTCCTTCGAATGGCCTGCTAGTTACTAAGTGGTAGTGGATGGTAGTGGTAGTAGTGGTGGTGGTGGTGGTGGGAAGGGGTAGTAGGCTAGGCTATGCAGTTCCCTTTCATTCACCGTCTGCTTCTCTGGATTGCAATCATTTGTAAGTATTTGTAACATGCCTCGCCTCGCCATAGTATCATAAAGGACCCCCGTGATGTAGTCAGAAAATTAGAGGTTAGTGAGTCCTTAAATCATTGCCACGAAACACACACACACAACACACACCTAGCCTATATGGAAGGAGCTTGTTTCGTGGCATAGTTAGGAGGAATCAGAAGCCACCAACCAAGTCTCATACACTATCACAGGGTCCTTAAAGGGGTATATTATATAGTACTGTATAATGTTGGTGTTGGTGTTGGTGGTGGTGGTAATTAAATCGATCTGGAGCAACTACATGATTCCCTCAAACTATTCCAACCAACAACAAACAGCTAGGTAGGTAGGTCACCATTATTTTCGTTCATCTGGTCCCGTTTCCTGGTAGGCTATACTTTGGAGGAATCAAAACACTCTACATGTACAGCCGGCGGCAAAAGTCGTGTCGCCACATCTATACCAAGTCATGAAATACTGCATGGAATTATAAGCTTCACAGGCGCTGCTCAACCTAAAAAATATAAGTGATGTTTTAGTAATTTACCCGCTGGTTTTTATAATTCTGTATGGTCCTTCAATATAGGTGTGTGTTTTTCGTGGCAATATTTGAAGGACTCCCTAACCTCCATTTATTTTTTTCTGACTACATCACAGGGTCCCTTAATTCGTTGAAGCTAATAATAATAAAATCGATACCAGTGGCAAAGATGTTATTAGCTTATGACACTAACATTCGCACAGTCATAATTTACACTGAAGTTTCAATTTGGAACATGAATAAATACTCAATCGGTAGTGTGTGTGTGTGTATGTGTGTATATATTATGTGCTCAGTAGGTAGTGTGTGTGTACTGCATGTGTGTGTGCTTATTAGGCAGTGTGTGTGTGTGTGGTCATCCAGTTGTGCGTGTGTGTGTGTGCTCATGTGTTTGTGGGTGTGTGTGTGTGTGTGTGTACTCGTCAGGTTGTGTGTGTGTGTGTGTGTGTGTACTCGTCAGGTTGTGTGTGTGTGTGCTCATCAAATTGTGTGTGTGTGCTCATCAGGTTGTGTGTGTGTGTGTGTACTCGTCAGGTTGTGTGTGTGTGTGTACTCGTCAGGTTGTGTGTGTGTGTGCTCATCAAATTGTGTGTGTGTGCTCATCAGGTTGTGTGTGTGTGTGTGTACTCGTCAGGTTGTGTGTGTGTGTGTGCTCATCGGGTTGTGTGTGTGTGTGTGTGTTAAATCATTGTCCAGTACAAACCTTTAATACTGTGGTCATAAAATGTAATCGTGTCGTGTTACTTTGAAAGCAAATATGAGGAATTTTCTCTGTTATACGGGAAGGCCATAAATTAACCAGCCAGTCAGTCTGTCAGTCAGTTCAATTATTTTCAGTTATTTGAAAGGAAAAAAAAAAAAAAAAAAAAACTCGTGCCCTTTTTACTCGCACATGTATTGACGGTACCACAACACAGATTATACTCAAATTAAAACAATCATGTAATTTTTTTTTTATAGTAAGATATTTGAAGGTGAAATCTTAAAATGAGATGAAAACTCGTGTTCTTTTTTTTTACTCACACTTTTATTTACCACAACTCAGATTATACACAAGTTAGAACCAGCAACTAAGTATTTATTTTATATTCTGCTAGTAAAATATTTGAAGGTAAAGTCTTAGAATGAGAAAAAACTCGTGTTCTTTTTTTTTACTCACACTTTTATTTACTGTAACTAATATTGTCCACAAGTTAGAATCATCAAGTATTATTCTACCTGTTAGTAAAATAAACATTGTCTGAGCAGGAGAATAATAATAATAATAATGAATGTAGGGACTTATAGATTAATAATTCTTACTTCACTATAAATTATGCATCAGTGAGAACAGGTATTGCTTATAGGGGGGTGCGGTAGTAGGGGACAGGCTTGGGGGGGGGGGTGCGGGAATTGGGGGACAGGCTTGGGGTGGGTAGAAAGCCTGTCCCCTATTCCCGCACCCGCCTAACCCCCCCCCCCCCCAAGCCTGTCCCCCTACTCCCGCACCCCCCAAAACCCTCCCAAGCCTGTCCCCTACTCCCGAACCCCCGTAAACCCCCCCACCCAAGCCTGTCCCCTACTTCCGCACCCCCCAAACCCCCCCCCCCAAGCCTGTCTCCTACTCCCGCACCACCCTAAACCCCCCTCAAGCCTGTCCCCTACTTCCGCACCCCCCTACCCCCCCCCCCCCCCAAGCCTGTCCCCTACTTCCGCACCCCCCCCCCAAGCCTGCCCCCCTATTCCCGCACCTCATTAACTTACTACATTACTAACTTCTATTACGTGCATCTATAACCACACACCAATATTCAGTTTATCATTGTATATATAATTGTATTCTGAGGATTTATAACCACCCAGCGTTAATATAACACAGTGTATCGATCATAGCATTATTATAATTATGAAGATCTAACTAAAACCACACACTAATGTTCACTTCATCGTGGGTATTTCTAGGGGATGCCTGCATTCATTAAGAGACCCTGTGTTCGTGTATGAGACCTGGTGGCTTCTGATTCCTCCCTACTAAACCATGAAACAAACAAGCCCCTTCAGTGTATTTGGTGTTGCGTGGTAATATTTGAAGGACTCTCTAACCTCCAAAGTTCTGTCTACATCACGGAGGTCTTTAATTAAGGAGGTACAGTCAGAGGCAGAAGTCCTGTCGCCTCACCTGCTTCACCGAGACACGCAATGTTCATGGCCTCGAGAAATACGCACGTTTTCTGCACCAAATAATCTCGAGTCTATGAACATCGCGTGCCTCGGTGAAGCAAGTGAGTCGACAGGACTTTTGCCGCTGACTGTACACTCGTGATACATAATTTCTGACCAGAGTGTGAGGAGCAGAAAACTTCGAATCGTCTGGTATTATACATTTCCCCACCCAGTACACCTATAGAGGCTGAGTTCGAATACAGGGTACCGTATGTGTGGTGCCTGCCGTTCGTCTCTGGTCAGAAATTACGTATGAGAAGTGTATTACAGTGTTGGTAAATTTGTAACAATTGACTGATTTCCCCAGACTATTCCAAGCACCAACAAGCCAACATTATTTTTGTTCGTCTGGTTCTGGTCCCGTTTCCTGGCATACTTTGGAGGAATCCAGGTACTCCAATGTTCCAAAAGTGTATCATTTCCTTAAGGGTAGATTCTCTATTTGGCAAATTGGAAGGCAACAGATTCCTCTAGACCATGCCAGAAAACAGACAGTTCAATGGTATGTATAGTACTAGTATAATAGGGGATCTGTTTCGTGGCATAATTTGGAGGATTCAGAGACCTTCCATTTCACCAACAAAAGAATCTCTCCTTAATAAAATGAAAAGAAAAAATGAAGTTATACTGTTTACAAGAATTCAACACCCTTTTGGCAGAGGAAATACTCTTTCTTGTTACATTCATGTGTGTGCATCATCTCGTTGCTCTTCACTTGGAAACATTCATTATTATGACTTTTGTCTGGTATAAGTTCCTGGTTAGTGACTGATCGACCATCCAACCACTTGTTCTGTCCATTCTTAATGAAGGCGCCGATTATCACATCTGGAGAGAAACAGAAGCGGCCTTGTAGACAACTCATTCCACTAATACTGTAATGATTTGTTTTGTACTGTTGTTTGTAAGTATGTATTGTACTGTTTGTAATGAATCTGTGTACAGTAAACTCTCTTAGTACATTACACACCCATATACCCAGCCAATAATGAAGGTTTATTGTACACAAATTCATTACAAAGAGTACAATACATACTTATAACAACAGTACAAAACAACAACAACACATTTAATTGGTGTGTGTATTAATTGGTGTGTGTATTAATTGGTGTGTGTATTAATTGGTGTGTGTATTAATTGGTGTCCCTCCATGCAGTAATACCAATAGACAAATTATACTTTACTTTTATCTGGTACATGTATTGCCAAATACTTAATTATTACAGAACTATACTTACGTTTGTCTGGTACTTCTGTTGCCAAATACTGCGTCATTCCCGTCAAATCCCCAGCCACAAACAGATCACCACCGCCTGGCAGACCATGACAGTAATCCCTACTGTCTTCAAAATTCATCGAGGTACTTTTCTCCAGGTGGATGCAGTCCTTCTCCACAAGTGTTGAGAAATCTATGTAGGGAATCGGACCATCTGATTTACCTGTAGGGAATCGGATCATCTGAGTCACCTGTCAAGTGTAATATTAGCTGAGTAACCTGTCAAGTTTAATAATAGCTGAGTCACCTGTCAAGTGTAATCTTAGCTGAGTAACCTGTCAAGTTATACACGTTCCTTCCATCGTAGTTAATATCTTGGTAATAAAGACCAACACGTGTATGTATGATTTTGCAGCACTTCATAATATTAATGGACGTAAGGTGTTGTTTTATGATTATATTTTGATATGATAGTGATTTATTTGCACCATGAAAGGAAAGTGTTGGTGGTTATTTTATTGTGGCTATGAAGGACTGGGGATTCAGGAGGTTCCAGCAATATCCCAAACAACTCTCCTTCAGAATACTGTGGGTCGATTCCATAGTCGTTGGTAGTGGTTTGTAAGCACGCAAACCAAAGAATCTTAGCAGTGTTAATGACTTATGGGTGAATTATTTAATGAATACCATAAAGTCACCAGCTACAAACAAGTCCCTTCCTTTATTCCAACACGTGGTTCGGGCATCATTCCACTTCTTGGGACTCGACTCGTAAAGGATACAACCCTCCTCCACCAAGGTTGTGAAGGCTAGAAATGGGCTCAACTCTCCTGAGGTACAGTCATGGCTGATAGTGGTGGACCAGGGTCCAAGGAGTGTTGGAGAGCAACTGAACACAGTTCGAACAAGAGAGTCTTCTAAACCTCTCTCAACGTTGAGAATGGTTTGGAAAATTCACTTGTTCGAACTGTGTTCAGTTGCTCTCCAACACTCCTTGGACCCTGGTCCAGCACTATCAGCCATGACTGTACCTGTCCAGTATAATAGTAATTTTTTTCTATATGTTCCGACACTGGACATAGGTTTCATCAAGCCCGTTACCGTGGCCCAGATCAACTGCTACTCACACACACACACGTCACGACTTCCGAATCGGCTACGTCTAATGTCTGCTCTGTTACAAGATGATGATGATGATGCAGAGGAGATAACTGAGGAGGAGTTGCGCCGTGCTCTCTCTCGGGGTAGAGCTTCTTTCCCTGGTGATGATGGTATTACTTATGCTGTGCTGCGTCTACTTCAACAAGTTCCTGGGAACCATCTACTTCGACTGTACAATCTTTGTCTTCGTGACGGTTGTGTACCACGAGCCTGGACCAGCAGCACAATAATACCCATCCCTAAGCCCGGCACTGCGAAGTTCAGGCCTATTTCCCTTACTTCCTGTTTCTGTAAGGTTATGGAGAGAATCTTACTCAATCGTCTCATGTACAGACTGCAGGATCGCCTTTCTCCATGGCTGTTTGGTTTCCTTCCCCAGCGGAGCACACATCACTGCCTAGTCGACCTGTACTCTCGCCTTTCCAGGGACAGTGTGGTGGCCTTCATTGACCTTCGAAGTGCCTTCGATGTTGCTAATAGAGACGTCATTTTGGATCAACTGGTTGACTTTGGGATAAAGGGTAATCTATTACGGTGGATTCGGGGCTACCTGAGTAACAAGACCTCCCGTGTGTTTTTCAGTGGTGCACTCAGTCCTTTGCGCAGTTTTCATCTTGGTACGCTTCAAGGTGGTGTTCTCAGCCCATTGTTATTTAATATTCTGATGCATCGGTTGCTCACTTCTCTCCCTGATATTCCTAGAACTACAATTACATGCTATGCTGATGATATCTGTGTTCATTCTACCTCACCAAGGGATCTCCAGCGGTTTCTTGACTCCTTCTCTGTGGTCTCCTCTCACTGTGGCATTATTGTCTCCCCAGATAAGAGCAGAATATTCACCTGCCGCCTTCCTCAAGCTCAGCCAGTGTTCACCATTGGAGGGACTGTCATTCCCATGTGTTCCCAGTACTGCTACCTGGGTGCGCCAGTCAATATTTGGCCGATTGTCCCTGCCAGACCTCAAGACCATCCCATTGTCCAGGACTTATTGGGTCGTTTCCAGCGCCGACTTACACCACTTCAATGGCTATCTAACAACTCCTCGGGCATCTCCATCCCAGTAGCCAGGACCATCTATATTGCTTTTATCCGTTCAGTTGTTGATTACCTTTCCCCTGCTTTGATTCAACTTCCTAGGGCTACTCTGGAAACTTTAGAAAAATTTCAGAATAGAGCAATGAGAATAATTCTCGGCTGTCCAATGTCGACCAGGATAGTGAACATACAGCGTGAGTTGCGTCTTCCCCCATTAATCGAGAGAATTTATTGTAATGTTACTTGCTTCACTGTCAAGTGCCTCCATTTCCCACATCTTTCACCCCATTACTCTCAGTTAGTCAGGACTTCTCTTAGACCAAACTACCCGGTCCCTCCCATACTGCCTGCTGGACGTACTCTTATAAGGTCTGTTTCCTCTGTGCTCCGTGGTCTTAATATAGATATAATGGTTGCAGACGTCCCCCCAGGGCCCCCTCCATGGATGCTACCAACACCTGATGTGAGCTTTACACCTACTTCCAAGTCGGAACTGCCTTCTCTACAGCGGCAGTTGGCTCTGGAACACATAGAAACAGTGACTTCCTCCATCACAGATCCATACTGCCTCTACACTAATGGCTCATTGCATCATTGCAAGTGGGTGGTGCAGCAGGTTGTGCTGTTTTCTCGCCTGACCTGGAGTCACCTCCAGGGGGCTGGGTTGGCCGTCGTCTCTGTAACCACTCTAGCTCAACATTGTGTGAACTGTATGCCATTCTGGATGCTGTTAGTGTTGTTTGTCAACGTGGAGTGAATGCTGCCATTTTTTGTGACTCCAAACCTGCCCTTCATTCCCTCTCTAGTGTTCAGGCCACACACTCTACTGTTATTCAGCAGATTTTATCGTTTTTGTCCTTATTGCGTCATCGTAAATTGACTGTCAAATTTTTATGGGTGCCATCCCATGTAGGTTTATGTAACAATGGTACAGTTGACAGACTCGTAAAGGAAGCCTGCAATCTGCCTCCTCGTGGTGTTGGACGTCCTCTCTCCCTGACATGTTACCTCTCTAAAGTCCGCTCCGCCGCTCTCCTCCCTGTACTGCGACGCAGAGATGCAGAGAGACCTTTCAGCATCTCCATCACACATTACGAGTCTGTATGCCGTCACAAATATTCCTACCGTCGTCGAGGCCTCATGGTTCGGAGGCACAATGTAGTCTCTGCTCGTTTGAGGCTTGGCTACCGGCCACCGTGGCAGGTTGCTGGGATGCAGGGTGAGCCTCCCTTCACTGAGTGTCGCTTGTGTCGAGCGCCTCGTGCTAACACTATAGAGCACTATTGCCTAGCCTGCCCCACTGTCCGACACTTGCTGCCCCGGGGCCTGCCACTTGATGTGGTTTGTCGACACCTGCTGAACCATCATGTTCTGGAGGAACTTCTGGTGCGCCACCCTCGTTTTGGTGGATTTAAGTAGGTCATGATGTAAATATTTGTCTGTATACTTGTGCTTCATTCTGTTATGTTTTCGTGATGTGTGTGTGTGCGCATGTGTGTGTGCTTGTGTGTGTGTGTGGTCATTGGGTTCTCGTGAGTCCCGCTTACCCTTGTGTACTGTTGTCTGCCTATTGACTGACGCTACGGCGCAATGAATTTAAAAAAAAAAAAAAAAAAAAAAACGACTTTCGAACTGGTACCCAGCTACAGAGGGAGGGAAGTGAGGGTAATTCCCAAATACTGTAGCTGTTAAGGTACCAGTGAGGGTGTTTTACGACGTTCGGTGGCCTTATAGTTAGTGCCTCAAACTCAAATTGGAAGAGTAAATATTCTCAGGCCCTCACCTGAGAGGAATCGATCTCCTGACCTACAGGTTACGAGTCCACTAACGAGACCACTAACCACTCGGCCACCTCCCCTACAATGCAACTCCAATCATCTATTATTATGGGATCCCTGTGATGTTGTCAGAAAATTGGAGGTAAATGAGTCCTTCAATTATTGCCACGAAACACACACCTATATTGAAGGAACTTGTTTCGTGGCATAGTCAGGAGGAATCAGAAGCCACCAAGTTTCATACACGATCACAGATTCCTCAACGGGGGTAGTATACATGTGGTACACTCGCAATCCAAAATATGTATCCAGGCTGCTTCGAATAGCCTCATCAAGTATTAAGCGAGCTCAAGCAAAATGAAACAGGATAAGCGTTGTAATTGGTTCACTAGTATGTCACATTATTCGAAACTTCAACAAGACCTGGATACAAATTAAGTATATAATTATTTGTGACATGTATGAAGAATGACATTATATATATATATATATATTGTCAACTATGAAGTGCACACAATGAGATCAATTTATTCTTCCTCATAAATTGGAATGAGTTTATCCTTTTGTTATGTCACTCTTTTCATTTTATTTCCTTCCTGCTTGCTGCCACACCTCTCTTATCACCTTTCTCTGGCGCTATATGACCTCGCTGTTGCGGCGCCTAATATATATCAATCAATCCTCTTATTATTATGAATTGCTTACCATCATATTGGCGTGTTGTTCCTTCATCATTCACGTAGATGGTACAGTCTGATGTCACCATTGGACCTGTTAGGGTGCATTTAAAGTGGTAATTCTTTTATGGTACAGTTGGACACATGAATGGGTGGTACAGCCCAGGTGAAAGATACTTGTCCCATTTGAGTAACCAGTGTCTATTATCAGGTACTTGCTTTTTATTACCATCCTCAATACTGACTTCTGCCCCTGATGTCTCCTATTTGGCACTAAGGAACTTGATATTTATTGGGAGAAATTGACCATCTTTCACCTGGGCTGTATCACCCATTCATGTGTCCAACTGTAAATTGGAGTGCCTTGATTCCTCCAAAATATGCTAGGAAACAGGGCCAGAAGAGCAAAAATAATGGCGTTCTGTTGCTTGGAATAGTTTGGAGGATTCAGTTGCTCCAGATTTACCAACACAAAACTTCCCCCATAATTAAGTAAGTCACAATGTAAATATTTTTGGGGCATTTAAGTTGGTCATAATGTAAATATTTGTTGGTATTCTCGTGTTTCATTCTGTTATGTTTTCGTGATGTGTGTGTGTGTGTGTGTGTGTGTGTGTTGATTCCCATGTTATATGACCGACAATACCACATCAGGCATTGGTACTGTTAATTCATTCTCTCTCTCTCTCTCTCTCTCTCTCTCTCTCTCTCTCTCTCTCTCTCTCTCTCTCTCTCTCTCTGTGTGTGTGTGTGTGTGTGTTGTCATTGGATTTTCATGGGTCCCGTCTACCATTAGGTTTGGTTGCCATTGGACTTTGTGTGAGGAAAATTGTTCATGTCGTGAGATAATTAATACCTTAAGATTGTAAGTATGTACAGTCGGCAGCATAAGTTCGCTTCATTTCCACCTGTGTATGTATGAGCTATGGTGATTTTGTAACACAATTTAAATGCAGAGATGACATATATACTTCTCATATGGTAAATTACGTATGTTGTTGGAATAAAAACTGGTTCAGAATGCAACTATCTGGTCATATTAGCATTATTAAGTACAGTTGGACACATGAATGGGTGGTACAGCCCAAGTGAAAGATGGTCAATTTCTCCCAATATCAAGTTCCTTAGTGCCAAATAGGAGACATCAGGGGCAGAAGTCAGTATTGAGGATGGTAATAAAAAGCAAGTACCTGATAATAGACACTGGTTACTCAAATGGGACAAGTATCTTTTATCACCTGGGCTGTACCACCCATTCATGTGTCCAACTGTACATGAGATGGACGCGAATTTATGCTGCCGACTGTACGTACTTACACTAGTATTGACAACAAGAATTCATAAACACACTATTGTTTTAGAGGGTTTACAACACATATAATTATTATGTAAGACTATGTAACTGCAATACAACATTATTATTAGGTTTGTTGTTTTGTAATGTAAGACTATGTAACTGCAATACAACATTATTATTAGGTTTGTTGTTTTGTAATGTAAGACTATGTAACTGCAATACAACATTATTATTAGGTTTGTTGTTTTGTAATGTAAGACTATGTAACTGCAATACAACATTATTATTAGGTTTGTTGTTTTGTAATGTAAGACTATGTAACTGCAATACAACATTATTATTAGGTTTGTTGTTTTGTAATGGAAGACTATGTAACTGCAATACATCATTATTATTAGGTTTGTTGTTTTGCTAATCACTGAGTTACTTGGTAGACCATTCATTGCAGTACTTCCACAGTTTTAAATGACCTCACTTTCCATACAGAATTCCTGTAGCCAACCACACAGTCACGAACCAAAATAAGTAAGTGTCCATGTCTGCTTCGAATAGGCCCAATGAAATACTTAAAGAGCTTCATAAAGTGTGAGACAGATTAGGCTAAGTATGGTAATTAGTTCAATGGTATATTATGTCAGATGATTTCAAACTTCAACAACATGACCCGAATACTTATTTTAGCTAGTGACTGTACTGTAAGGGTCAAATGTAATGTTTCATCTCTTGTCTAACAGAGGAAGTATATAATTATAAACAAAGTAATTTTAGTTTAGTTTGGTTGTTTTGTTGTGACTTGCCTGACAGTGTGATGGTGGTGGTTGGGGTAGTAGTAGTGGCAGTGGTTGTGGTAGTGGTAGTAGATAGATCTGTCACGTGTCTGGTCCAACAGAGAGTGACGTCATCACCACCATTAAAGGAGTCACCGTCATTGGCCTTCACTACAATGTCATATTTGGTACAAACACCTGGTGTCCTAAAACACAACAACTGGTTCTGTGGATCCCTGGATGCCACCATAGTACATTGAGCTACACTTCTTACACTCCTCTCACCCTTTGGAGTGTTACCATCCAGGGTGGTATTAGACACCTCCACCTTGTACCAATTCTGGCTCTCTGCATTGATGTATACAGCTTGATGCAACACCAACAACAAAAACACCAACACGTGAACAGATGCTGCCATCATCCTTAGTACAATATTCGTCACCTTCACTGTAAACACCAAACAAGTATTGTTATTATTATGTTCATTCTGATTGAGGGGAAACGCCTCTACATGTAACAGTCAACCCTGTTAATCTAAACCTAGTTAATAACTGCCAGATGTAATATTTTGTGTCAAATCTGATACACATGTTTACTTGATATTGGTATTTATAGTGTTTCCTAACACCATAGTCACCTCCCCACCCTGCCCAGCCCAACGTAGAAAGGCTGGTAACCACGATGAAGAGATAAAGCTTTAATATTCGACTTTTGTACAGCACAATACCTGCAAGTTTTCCTCTCCTTCACTTCCCACTACAACAAACATTTTGTATATCTACGTCTGTACTAGAATTATGGAGTTGACTTAGTGGATGTAGGTGAGGAAAAGAATTAATGCTGAAACTGAAATGGTCTGGTACAGTATGTACAGTTGCCAAAAAAGGAATTGCGACAAATCTTGATGGAACATTAAATAAATTAATATCCATAACTATTTGTATGGACTATGTCACGAGTCAGACATAATACTCGTGACGTAATTTGAATTACAGAGAGTTGGAAGATTCCATACTGGGAGTGTTCTGGAATATTCCATTCATGAGACAAAGGAGACAGGAGTGGGTTAAGTTGGGGGTGCAGCTAGTTAATCCGCAGGTACCGGATTAGTAGCAAAAATAGACCAGGTAGAAAAAGGGAAAAAGGGTCATGGTTCAACTGAATTTGCCACATTCAGTCATATAGGTGTTCGTACATTAATTACAAATTGTATTAATAATTATGCTACCAGGGTAACTATGGTATTGCAAATGATCGTGAAGTGGAGGGAGATTATCGGGAATTATTAGTACGCCATAGGTAAATTGAAATTGCATGTATAACTCAAGTATAAGTGGGTACAATGTAAATCGTAGCCAGTTAGGAAAAACGAACACAGATAGGAGGAGGAGTCAGTAGAAATTTTGAAATTTCAGCCTCCAGTTAAGGAGGAAGAATTGGGGTCAGTTGGAACAGGACACACTCGAAGGGAACACACTCGTATCGTCAGCTTCCCTTACCTAGATCAATCCTCCACGTGTGCAGTGGGGAGTGATCAACGTAAACGCCGAATTCGTTGTATATTACGCGATTCACAAGGCTTTACAGTTGTATACTGACTAGTTGCATTGACGCTGGTTCAGTGACTGAATTAAGGTAAGGGAGTTGGATCTTTGAAGAAAATTACGAGTGTGTTGTGAGACTCTAAAGTGTGAGACATTAGAAAATATTCCAACTCGCGTAACAATTGATAGAATTACTACAGTGTTAACGTAAGCTAGACTATCGTCACGCGAGCGAGAGCGAGAGGTAACGAGAGCGAGTAGCTAGTTAGCGTTGCGTGAGTTGTGTGTGTGTGTGTGTGTGAAATTTAATTATTCATGTTGGCATACTGGAGTTGAATAAATATAGAAATTTGCAATTGGTTGTTTAAATGCACCAGTAGATTGTTATCTATATAAATACATATATATCGGGAAGAACCCCTTAACATAAATTATTATTATGTGCGTGGTGCTTGAGGCCTAAAACGGGGAGTTAACCCTGAGTACTTTCTTCGCTGCAGCCAACCAACGAAGATCATAAATTAACCGGGCAAGGTAAGTTGTAATTGTCATATTATAAATTATATTATCTATCATTCTCACATCACCGTCACAGACTATAAGCATGTATAACAGAAGGAAATATACATATCTTTCTGTAATACATACTTATGATCCCTACAAACAACTATGGACATTAATATATTTAATGTTCTATCAATAGTTGTCGCAATTCCATTTTTGGCAACTGTACCTTGGTGTCTATGAACCCAGATCAAAGGATAATGGTAGGGAATTGTCGGTCATTATGGACACACACACACACACACACACACAGAGAGGGAAAGAGAGAGCGTGAGAAAACCAATATGGGAGTGATGTTGGAGTGAGATTAATGGTGATGGAGTGAGAGCATTAGTAAGGTGTACATGTAGAGTGAGTAGAACAATATAGAGGGTAATGGACCTTAGAGGTAAACATTACTAAAATTATATAGAGTGGATAGCTGAGTGACACACATTTTTACAGTGGGGAAGTAGAAAGTGCAAGAAAATTATAAGTGTATATAGGATACTGTATATAGCAATATCTTATAGTTTGTGTAGTGAACCCTGGTATTTATATTAATGAATCACTTAGACCTCAGAGCCAATGTAAAGTGGAACGTGACTCACTGAAATTTTGAGTGGGAGTCAGATGTGGTCCCTTACACTTATATTTTACTTGTACTTTATACTTGTTCAACTGTACACTTATATTTTACTTGTACTTTTTACTTGTTCAACTGTACACTTATATTTTACTTGTACTTTTTACTTGTTCAACTGTACACTTATATTTTACTTGTACTTTTTACTTGCTCAACTGTACACTTATATTTTACTTGTACTTTTTACTTGCTCAACTGTACACTTATATTTTACTTGTACTTTTTACTTGTTCAAACTGCACACTTATATTTTACTTGTACTTTTTACTTGTTCAACTGTACACTTATATTTTACTTGTACTTTTTACTTGTTCAAACTGCACACTTATATTTTACTTGCACTTGATCATAAAAACCCAGTATTTTGTTAATGAATTTTTTTAATGAGGTTTGAGGTTTTTACGAGGTGATGTGTGATGAATACCGATCCAACTGACGTATAGCCTACCGTGAAGGGACCCTATGTTGTAGTCAGAAAATTAAAGGTACACTCGTGATACATAATTTCTGACCAGAGTGTGAGGAATAGAAAGCTTCGAATCGCCTGGTATTGCTCATTTCCCCACCCAGTACAGTCACTCATAAAAGTAAAGACACCCCCAGGCAAGACACCTTTTAAGTGGTGTGATATCGGTTCTGGTAACATTGTACAGCTGGTCACACTCCCGTGAGGCCCACCCAGCGTTGTCAATGTTGGCCGAGATAACCCCGAAACACTAGTTGTGAGCTTTGCTCGCTCGAACCATTCACTGGTGGGAGGAAGAAGTAAAGAGGGATTTGAGGAGGGTAGTGGGGGTGTCTATACAAGAGAGGTGAGAAATTATTCTTGGGGAGGTGAAAAATGTGTGGAAGCCCAGTTATCAATTATTTATATACTGACATTCGTGTCAATTATTAACATCATTAAATGTAAGATTAAGTTTTTAATATTATGATGTAACACAAAAACAACCGAGGTAATATTATTGTATACGGTATTTTTTCGTATAATATTCAATGGTTATCATCAAGCACTAAACGCTGAAAAATACTTACACAATAACTGAATAAGAATCATGAACCAGAATGCTATTTATTAAATGAAGCAAATGTGAATACCTTTATATTACATGTGTCAAGTGTTGATACCACTAACACACACTTCCATTTCCCCCGTATCTACCTAACAGTTTATAATCGTGTCAAATATCAAGGCTCTCATTATCCCTCACGTGATAGCAACCTTGTAATATTCTGAATACTTGTATTGAAATATTGGAATTTGACTATGAAACCCTTTTTTTGTCATTTGTCTCTTGGTAGCAAAAATTATTATTTGGTCTGTATCTCTCTTCTCCGTGTGTATCTCTCTTTTCTGTGTGCATGTAATATACTTATATAATTATATAAGCCAGTACACACACACATAACATAATAATGTTGGTGACAGAGGTTCTATTGGTTTTATCTGTCATGAGTTGCGAGAGAACTATATTCATAATTATTTACACATTGTAATAGTTCCATCAAGTAATACATGGGATGCACAGTTGAGGTTTCATCGGACATGTTAATAAAGAAGCTGGCAACTATTTTCAACATTTCTTAAAATTAAACTTTATTGAAGGCGAGTTAAGGTCTGATATCCTGTGTTTCCCATCATACAACACCTTCCCAATACTCACACCGTTGTATTTGATGCCGTATTGGTCTTTACTGTCTTCTGCTACAAGGTTGATATTAGTGTGAATCTCCATATACAGTACACATTGCCTCGTGACCTGACTGACTGCACCACCTTACACATCTTCAAGTCATCAGGACTGCCAACATGTTGGAGAGGGAATATTTCCACACTCAGTCTTCAATACCCTTACCAGTTTAGTGGTTTTCAACCAACTCATAATCTTCTTGGAGTATCAAAACTAATTTGGGCTAACGAGACTAGAGTCAACGTCAATCTCTAATTAATGCAAAAAAAAAAAAAAAAAAAATACAGTTGACAAGCCTGTGGGTGCCAGACGCAATCTCCCTGGCCTCTGCTCACATGTATTATCTGCCAAAATAAAAAAAATTCGCTACCTAGAAACAGATGAAATACTGAGGGATTTATAGTAAATTATCAAACAGCACGTGTTCACTATATTCAATACAACGAGCTATTATTAAAAGTATTCAGAATATTACAAGGTTGCTATCACGTGAGGGATAATGAGAGCCTTGATATTTGACACGATTATAAACTGTTAGGTAGATACGGGGGAAATGGAAGTGTGTGTTAGTGGTATCAACACTTGACACATGTAATATAAAGGTATTCACATTTGCTTCATTTAATAAATAGCATTCTGGTTCATGATTCTTATTCAGTTATTGTGTAAGTATTTTTCAGCGTTTAGTGCTTGATAATAACCATTGAATATTATACGAAAAAAGTATACAATAATATTACCTCAGTTGTTTTTGTGTTACATCATAATATGAAAAAGTTAATCTTACCTTTAATGATGTTAATAATTGACACGAATATCGGTATATAAATAATTGATAACCGGGTTTATTTTCGTACTTTTATTAAAGCTTCCACTCATTTTTCACCTCCCCAAGAATAATTTCTCACCTCTCTTGTATAGACACCTCCCCTACCCTCCTCAAATCCCTCCTTACTTCTTCCTCCCACCAGTGAATGGTTCGAGCGAGCAGAGCTCACAACTAGTGTTTCGGGGTTATCTCGGCCAATATTGACAACGGTGGGTGGGCCTCACGGGAGTGTGAACGTCAGAGGTGGTGGTGGTGTGGGTTGTGTTTGGAGGAAGGTTGGTTTGCTCGAAACATTATCCCAACACATGCTTCGTCTCATCTACCATTAGTTACAAATGTGTCGAGCAAATCAACTTCATCTCTCAAGCGCCATCACTGACGTCACGTACACTGTTGCCAGAACCGATATCACAAGTATAAGAAGATGACTGGCCTGTGGGGGTCTTAATTTTTATGAGTGACTGTACACCTATAGAGGCTGAGTTCGAATGTAGGGTGTGTGTGTGTGTGTGTGTGTGTGTGTAGTGCCTGCCGTTCGTCTCTGGTCAGGGATTACTATCATGAGTGTACGGTAAATGAGTCCTTCAAATATTGCCACGGAAGACACACACACCTAATATAGAAGGAGGTTGTATGTTTCGTGGCATAGTCAGAAGGAATCAGAAGCCTCCATTTTTCATACACGATCACAGGGTCTTTAACTTATCTCTTTCACGTTCATCTTACAAAAAAAAAAAAAAAAATGGAGGTTTGTTTACTAATTTCCCTCATTTGTTTGTTTTTCTTTCCCTGCTTTTTATTCTTTCCTTACCAAACCATTTCTCTCACTAATAATTTTGTTTTACAGGTTATTGATACATACCCCTTGGTGACCTCTCGGATGTAAACAAAGGTGCCGTTGAAAAGTCATCGCCTCGCCTCGTATCATATGACAGGTACAGTCACGAGCACAGTCTCAAGGTAAATGGTGTATGTATAAATGACAAAAAAGAAATGAGGAAGGCCATAAAAGAGTTCTGGGAGAATATTGGAGGTGTAAGTGAGGTGACTGATGTAAGAGGAGAGAATGTAACACTGGAATGGAAGGATGCAGAGGAACTGAATGTAAGAATTAGCAGAGAAGAAGTTGAAAGATGTGTGAAAAGGCAGAAAAATTGTAAGGCCGCAGGACCAGATGATATTCCGTATGAAATGTACAAGAATGGAGGTGAGGTTATGGTTGAAAAGATGACTGAGTTGTTTAACAAAGTGTGGGAAGAAGAGAGAGTACCCAAGAGATGGAATGAATGTAGAGTGACGTTGCTGCATAAGGGAGGCTGTAAGAGTAAGAATGAGCTTAGAAACTACAGGCCAATAGCCCTACTGAACACACTGGGAAAGATTTTCAGTGCAGTGTTGAATGAAAGATTGTGCAGATGGATTGAGAGATTCAGTGTGCTGGGTGAAGAGCAAAATGGCTTCCGTAAAGATAGGAGAGCAGAAGATAATATGTTTGTGGTGAATGAACTGATTGAAAGAAAGAAAAAGGATGGATGTAAGCTATACCTATGTTTCTTAGATATAGAGAAAGCTTATGACAGGGTTGATAGGAAGATGTTATGTAGAGTATTAGAAAAGATAGGTGTGAGTGATAAATTAGTAAATATTGTGAGAAGTATGTATGAGAACACAAGAGCAATGTACAGGCTGGGAGATCTAGAAACAGAATGGGTAAGAAGTGAGAGAGGAGTTAGGCAAGGATGTATACTTTCTCCAACCCTATTTAGCTTATACACAGAAGAACTAGCCATGAGAACAAGAGGAATGAATGCAGGAGTAAGGGTTGGAGATGACAAGATATGTATGTTACTGTATGCAGATGATGTGATAGTTATGAGTGAAACAGCACAGGAACTTCAAAGGATTTTGGATGTTGTAGGTGGGTATGGGAGAGATTTTGGTGTGAAATTTAGTAATGAGAAAAGCCAAGTAATGATTGTGAATAGAACAGATGATGAGAGAGAACACACATGGAGAGTGGGAGAGAATGTTCTGAAACAGACTGATGAATATAAGTACTTAGGGGTATGGCTGAGTCCAAGTGGAAGTGAAAAGACCAAGAATGAAAAGATTAGCATGACGAACCAATGGGTTGGACGACTGGCAAGTGCAGCGAGGCTGAGAGCAAGCAAGTATGATGTGGTGAGAGAAGTATGGAAGAGTGTGGCTGTCCCGAGCATTATGTATGGCATGGAAGTTATTGCATGGAAGGAGAGTGAGATAGACAAGTTAGAGGTGGGACAGAACAGAGTAGCGAGAATGGCACTGAATGCACCAAGGTATGCAGCGATAGCAGCTTTGAGAGGTGATATGGGATGGAGTACATTCAGAGAAAGACTGGTGAAAACAACCCTTAGATACAAAGTAAGACTGGAACGAATGGAGGATACAAGACTGGCAAGAAAGGTTTATATGTGGAACATTAGAAATGGCAAATGGGGAAAGAAGTGTGAGAGAATGGTATATATGAATGGTATGGTAGTTAGAGGAATTATGCATGAGTGGAAAATAATGAGCAGGAATAGAGAGGGGCTAGACTGGGATGCAAGAAAGTGGAAAAGTGAGATTGACAAAGAAGTGAAATGCCTGGGGTTAAGAAAGTGGAAAAATGATATGGAACAAAAGGAAACTCTTGTATGGTATAAGGAGAAAGAATGCCCAGAGTATGTGAAGTGGTATGAGGGAAGTCTGGGTGGTGATCTACTCTTTCGAGCCAGAGCACAATGTATGGAGGTGAATGCAAGAAGTTATAGATGGTCAGAATCCCGAAGCAAGGTATGCCAGATGTGTGACACAGGAGAGGATGAAACGGTAGAACATGTGATGCTGGGATGTGAGAAGTATGAGAGAGACAGAACAGAGATGATGCAGATCATCCTGACTGAAATGGAATATGAGGGAATGGAACTAAGGCTGCGTTTACACCAAGCGAGTCGAGTCGAGTCAAGTCAAGACGAGTCATATGACTCGAGTCATTTTGAATCAGCGCCGTTCCTACTGACAGAGTCCAAAAATTAGAATCCTGGCAGCTCAACGTGGACTAGGTAGGAGTAGTGTTATAACAGCCTTGGACCAGGATGGACACCACATCACTAATGTACGCAATACCCTACCAGAAGGAATAAGAGATATGAGAGAGGAAGAAGGAATAAGAGAGGAAAAGAAATAAGTAAATAATATAGGAGGAGTAATAAGAGAAAAAAAGATAATAAATATGTATGAAGGAAAAAAGAAAACAAGGATAAAAAGAGATAAAGAGATAGAGAGAAGATATAGAAGAAGGAATTAATTCCATAACGCAGCAATTACATCACGATTACGGTGCACAGGATCACTAGGATCATAAATAGCACGTCGTTCTTGCACTAAACTGATGAGGAGTTCCACATTCATAATAATGCTTCCTGCTCGGCTGACGCGCCTTGACTGATGAAAAAATGGGTCCAAACCAATCACTGATTCTGAATCGCCATGAATAGGCTTGATTTGAATTGAATCGATTCGCCTGGTGTAAACGATTCCATAAGAATTAACGTGGCGCATCATAGCGATTCATGAATCGCAATGAATTGAATTGAATTGAATCGATTCGATTCGCTTGGTGTAAACGCGGCCTAACAGGGAGAGAATGGATGATATTACTGTTAGGTCTGTGTGAGCAGACCACAGATGAAATGATTGGTGCTGTGAAAGAATTCTTGGAGAAAATGTGGTATGCAAGATGTAGAAAGTGAATAGATATGAGTGGTATTGTTTTTTTTCCCGATTTCTATTTACAGGAGCTGCCGATACAAAGGCCAACCCTGGAATAAACACCCGGGGTACCTGTAACAGCAAGAGCAAGAGCAAGAGCACTTATAAGTATACAGCTTTGGTTGAAGCTTTGAACAGTCCACCAATTCACCAACGAAGCTAGTCATTCCAATGGAGATGTTATTGTGCATTTAGTTACTGTCTCCAAGTATTCGAAGCACACCTGAATACTTATTAGTGCTCGTGACTCGTGATACGTAATCCCTGACCAGAGACGAACAACACACACACACCCTGCATTCGAACTCAGCCTCTATATGTGCACTGGGTGGGGAAATGAACAATACCAGGCGATTCGAAGCTTTCTGCTCCTCACACTCTGGTCAGAAATTATGTATCACGAGTGTACCGTATTATTATTACACTCCAATCTATCAAAAGTATACTATCCCCTTAATGACCCTATGATGATGTAGTTATAAAATTAGAGTTATTTTATAAAAGTCCTTTAAATATTGCCACGAAACACCACCTATATGGATGGAGCTTGTTTCATGGAGTGGTCAGGAGGAATCAGAAGCCTCCAGTTTTCATACCCGAGCACAGGGTCCTTAAGGTGGTAATTCTTTTTTGGTACATTGGAGTGCCTTGATTCCTCCAAAGTATGCTAGGAAACAGGACCAGAAGACAAAAATAATGGTGTTTTGTTGCTTGTAATAGTTTGGAGGATTCAGTTGCTCCAAATTTACCAACACCGAATTTCCCCCTTAAGGCTTATATAAGACACTTGATAACAATTGGTGCGGTGGCAGTGATTCAGATCCCCCATTTTAAAAAGCTTATCTATTTGATGCTTACGTTCCATAGACAATGTTTTCTTACCCTTTCCTTACCAAGTTTAGTCAGGATGTGTAAAATTCTGACTTATATACACTTTTGACTTGGTTTGACTCACCTAGTTTGTCAAAATGGACGAGACCTGACTAACTTATAATAGTAAAGTATCAAATTATACTAATGTTTGACTAACTTTGGACTACAGTACATAACATAAAAATAACAGTATAATACTTACCAATGAGTGATGTGGTCAACTTATTTT
>JAWQEG010005387.1:125000-126263 GCA_033782935.1 Petrolisthes cinctipes | reverse complement strand
GTTAGGTTAGGTTATTTTTGAGGTTAGGTTAGGTTAGGTTAGGTTTGAGGTTAGGTTAGGTTAGGTTTGAGGTTAGGTTAGGTTAGGTTTGAGGTTAGGTTAGGTTTGAGGTTAGGTTAGGTTAGGTTAGGTTTGAGGTTAGGTTAGGTTAGGTTAGGTTTGAGGTTAGTTTAGGTCAGGTTAGGTTTGAGGTTAAGTTAGGTTAAGTTTGAGGTTATGTGAGGTTAGGTTTGAGGTTATGTGAGGTTAGGTTTAAAGTTATGTGAGGTTAGGTTTGAGGTTATGTGAGGTTAGGTTTGAGGTTATGTGAGGTTAGGTTTGAGGTTATGTGAGGTTAGGTTTGAGGTTATGTGAGGTTAGGTTTGAAGTTATGTGAGGTTAGGTTTGAGGTTATGTGAGGTTAGGTTTGAGTTTATGTGAGGTTAGGTTTGAGGTTATGTGAGGTTAGGTTTGAGGTTATGTGAGGTTAGGTTTGAGGTTATGTGAGGTTAGGTTTGAGGTTATGTGAGGTTAGGTTTGAGGTTATGTGAGGTTAGGTTTGAGGTTATGTAAGGTTAGGTTTGAGGTTATGTGAGGTTAGGTTTGAGGTTAGTTTAAGTTAGGTTAGGTTTGAGGTTAGGTTAGGTTTGAGGTTAGGTTAGGTTAGGTTATTTTTGAGGTTAGGTTAGGTTAGGTTAGGTTTGAGGTTAGGTTAGGTTAGGTTAGGTTTGAGGTTAGGTTAGGTTAGGTTAGGTTTGAGATTAGGTAAGGTTAGGTTAGGTTTGAGGTTAGGTTAGGTTAGGTTTGAGGTTAGGTTAGGTTAGGTTAGGTTTGAGGTTAGGTTAGGTTTGAGGTTAGGTTTGGTTAGGTTTGAGGTTAGGTTAGGTTAGGTTTGAGGTTAGGTTAGGTTAGGTTAGGTTTGAGGTTAGGTTAGGTTTGGTTAGGTTTGAGGTTAGGTTAGGTTAGGTTAGGTTTGAGGTTAGGTTAGGTTAGGTTTGAGGTTATGTGAGGTTAGGTTTGAGGTTATGTGAGGTTAGGTTTGAGGTTATGTGAGGTTAGGTTTGAGGTTATGTGAGGTTAGGTTTGAGGTTATGTGAGGTTAGGTTTGAGGTTAGGTTAGGTTAGGTTTGAGGTTATGTGAGGTTAGGTTTGAGGTTATGTGAGGTTAGGTTTGAGGTTAGGTTAGGTTAGGTTTGAGGTTATGTGAGGTTAGGTTTGAGGTTATGTGAGGTTAGGTTTGAGGTTATGTGAGGTTAGGTTTGAGGTTATGTGAGGTTAGGTTTG
>JAWQEG010005387.1:107500-115000 GCA_033782935.1 Petrolisthes cinctipes | reverse complement strand
CCTAACCTAACCTAACCTAACCTAACCTCAAACCTAACCTAACCTAACTTCAAACCTAACCTAACCTAACCTAACCTCAAACCTAACCAAACCTAACCTCAAACCTAACCTAACCTCAAACCTAACCTAACCTCAAACCTAACCTAACCTAACCTAACCTCAAACCTAACCTAACCTAACCTAACCTCAAACCTAACCTAACCTAACCTAACCTCAAACCTAACCTAACCTAACCAAACCTCAAACCTAACCTAACCTAACCTAACCTGAAACCTAACCTAACCTAACCTCAAACCTAACCTAACCTAACCTGACCTCAAACCTAACCTAACCTAACCTAACCTCAAACCTAACCTAACCTAACCTAACCTCAAACCTAACCTAACCTAACCTCAAACATAACCTAACCTCAAACCTAACCTAACCTAACCTAACCTCAAACCTAACCTAACCTAACCTCAAACCTAACCTAACCTAACCTAATCTCAAACCTAACCTAACCTAACCTAACCTCAAACCTAACCTAACCTAACCTAACCTCAAACCTAACCTAACCTAACCAAACCTCAAACCTAACCTAACCTAACCTAACCTGAAACCTAACCTAACCTAACCTCAAACCTAACCTAACCTAACCTAACCTCAAACCTAACCTAACCTAACCTAACCTCAAACCTAACCTATTCTAACCTCAAACCTAACCTAACCTAACCTAACCTCAAACCTAACCTAACCTAACCTAACCTCAAACCTAACCTAACCTAACCTAACCTCAAACCTAACCTAACCTAACCTCAAACCTAACCTAACCTAACCAAACCTCAAACCTAACCTAACCTAACCTAACCTTAAACCTAACCTAACCTAACCTCAAACCTAACCTGACCTAACCTAACCTCAAACCTAACCTAACCTAACCTAACCTAACCTAACCTAACCTAACCTCAAACCTAACCTAACCTAACCTAACCTCAAACCTAACCTAACCTAACCTCAAACATAACCTAACCTCAAACCTAACCTAACCTAACCTAACCTAACCTCAAACCTAACCTAACCTAACCTAATCTCAAACCTAACCTAACCTAACCTAACCTCAAACCTAACCTAACCTAACCTAACCTCAAACCTAACCTAACCTAACCAAACCTCAAACCTAACCTAACCTAACCTAACCTGAAACCTAACCTAACCTAATCTCAAACCTAACCTAACCTAACCTAACCTCAAACCTAACCTAACCTAACCTCAAACCTAACCTAACCTAGCCTAACCTCAAACCTAACCTAACCTAACCTCAAACCTAACCTAACCTAACCTAACCTCAAAAATAACCTAACCTAACCTAACCTCAAACCTAACCTAACCTCAAACCTAACCTAACTTAAACTAACCTCAAACCTAACCTCACATAACCTCAAACCTAACCTCACATAACCTAACCTCACATAACTTCAAACCTAACCTCACATAACCTCAAACCTAACCTCACATAACCTCAAACCTAACCTCACATAACCTCAAACCTAACCTCACATAACCTCAAACCTAACCTCACATAACCTCAAACCAAACCTCACATAAACTCAAACCTAACCTCACATATCCTCAAACCTAACCTCACATAACCTCAAACCTAACCTCACATAACCTCAAACCTAACCTCACATAACCTCAAACCTATCCTAACCCAACCTAACCTAACCTCAAACCTAACCTATCCTATCCTCAGACCAAACCTAACCTAACCTAACCTCACCTAACCACAAACCTAACCTAACCCAACCTAACCTAACCTCAGACCAAACCTAACCTAACCTAACCTAACCTAACCTCAAACCTAACCTAACCTAACCTCAAACCTAACCTAACCTAACCTCAAACCTAACCTAACCTAACCTAACCTCAAACCTAACCTAACCTAACCTAACCTCAAACCTAACCTAACCTAACCTAACCTCAAACCTAACCTAACCTAACCTAACCTCAAACCTAACCTAACCTAACCAAACCTCAAACCTAACCTAACCTAACCTAACCTGAAACCTAACCTAACCTAACCTCAAACCTAACCTAACCTAACCTAACCTCAAACCTAACCTAACCTAACCTAACCTCAAACCTAACCTAACCTAACCTAACCTCAAACCTAACCTAACCTAACCTCAAACATAACCTAACCTCAAACCTAACCTAACCTAACCTAACCTCAAACCTAACCTAACCTAACCTCAAACCTAACCTAACCTAACCTAATCTCAAACCTAACCTAACCTAACCTAACCTCAAACCTAACCTAACCTAACCTAACCTCAAACCTAACCTAACCTAACCTAACCTCAAACCTAACCTAACCTAACCTAACCTCAAACCTAACCTAACCTAACCTAACGTCAAACCTAACCTAACCTAACCTCAAACCTAACCTAACCTAACCTCAAACCTAACCTAACCTAACCAAACCTCAAACCTAACCTAACCTAACCTAACCTCAAACCTAACCTAACCTAACCTCAAACCTAACCTAACCTAACCTAACCTCAAACCTAACCTAACCTCAAACCTAACCTAACCTAACCTAACCTCAAACCTAACCTAACCTAACCTAACTTCAAACCTAACCTAACCTAACCTAACCTCAAACCTAACCTAACCTCACATAACCTCAAACCTAACCTCACCTAACCTCAAACCTAACCTAACCCAACCTAACCTAACCTCAAACCTAACCTAACCTAACCTCAGACCAAACCTAACCTAACCTAACCTCACCTAACCACAAACCTAACCTAACCCAACCTAACCTAACCTCAAACCTAACCTAACCTCAAACCTAACCTAACCTAACCTCAAACCTAACCTAACCTAACCTAACCTCAAACCTAACCTAACCTAACCTAACCTCAAACCTAACCTAACCTAACCTAACCTCAAACCTAACCTAACCTAACCTCAAACCTAACCTAACCTAACCAAACCTCAAACCTAACCTAACCTAACCTAACCTTAAACCTAACCTAACCTAACCTCAAACCTAACCTGACCTAACCTAACCTCAAACCTAACCTAACCTAACCTAACCTCAAACCTAACCTAACCTAACCTAACCTCAAACCTAACCTAACCTCAAACCTAACCTAACCTAACCTAACCTCAAACCTAACCCAACCTAACCTCAAACCTAACCTAACCTACCCTAACCTCAAAAATAACCTAACCTAACCTAACCTCAAACCTAACCTAACCTCAAACCTAACCTAACTTAAACTAACCTCAAACCTAACCTCACATAACCTCAAACCTAACCTCACATAACCTCAAACCTAACCTCACATAACCTCAAACCTAACCTCACATAACCTCAAACCTAACCTAACCTAACCTCAAACCTAACCTCACATAACCTCAAACCTAACCTCACATAACCTCAAACCTAACCTCACATAACTTTAAACCTAACCTCAAATAACCTCAAACCTAACCTCACATAACCTCAAACTTAACCTCACATAACTTCAAACCTAACCTCACATAACCTCAAACCTAACCTCACATAACCTCAAACCTAACCTCACATAACCTCAAACCTAACCTCACATAACCTCAAACCTAACCTCACATAACCTCAAACCTAACCTCACATAACCTCAAACCTAACCTCACATAACCTCAAACCTAACCTCACATAACCTCAAACCTAACCTCACATAACCTCAAACCTAACCTCACATAACCTCAAACCTAACCTCACATAACCTCAAACCTAACCTCACATAACCTCAAACCTAACCTCACATAACCTCAAACCTAACCTCACATAACCTCAAACCTAACCTCACATAACCTCAAACCTAACCTCACATAACCTCAAACCTAACCTCACATAACCTCAAACCTAACCTCACATAACCTCAAACCTAACCTCACATAACCTTAAACCTAACCTCACATAACCTCAAACCTAACCTAACCTAACCTAACCTCAAACCTAACCTAACCTAACCTAACCTCAAACCTAACCTAACCTAACCAAACCTCAAACCTAACCTAACCTAACCTAACCTTAAACCTAACCTAACCTAACCTCAAACCTAACCTAACCTAACCTAACCTCAAACCTAACCTAACCTAACCTAACCTCAAACCTAACCTAACCTAACCTAACCTCAAACCTAACCTAACCTAACCTAACCTCAAACCTAACCTAACCTAACCTCAAACCTAACCTAACCTCAAACCTAACCTAACCTAACCTAACCTAAAACCTAACCTAACCTAACCTCAAACCTAACCTAACCTAACCTAACCTCAAACCTAACCTAACCTAACCTAATCTCAAACCTAACCTAACCTAACCTAACCTCAAACCTAACCTAACCTAACCTAACCTCAAACCTAACCTAACCTAACCTCAAAAATAACCTAACCTAACCTAACCTCAAACCTAACCTAACCTCACATAACCTCAAACCTAACCTCACATAACCTCAAACCTAACCTCACATAACCTCAAACCTAACCTCACATAACCTCAAACCTAACCTCACATAACCTCAAACCTAACCTCACATAACCTCAAATTTAACCTCACATAAACTCAAACCTAACCTCACATAACCTCAAACCTCAAACCTAACCTAACCTAACCTAACCTTAAACCTAACCTAACCTAACCTCAAACCTAACCTAACCTAACCTAACCTCAAACCTAACCTAACCTAACCTCAAACCTAACCTAACCTAACCTAACCTCAAACCTAACCTAACCTAACCTCAAACCTAACCTAACCTCAAACCTAACCTAACCTAACCTAACCTCAAACCTAACCTAACCTAACCTCAAACCTAACCTAACCTAACCTAATCTCAAACCTAACCTAACCTAACCTAACCTCAAACCTAACCTAACCTAACCTAACCTCAAACCTAACCTAACCTAACCTAACCTCAAAAATAACCTAACCTAACCTAACCTCAAACCTAACCTAACCTCAAACCTAACCTAACTTAAACTAACCTCAAACCTAACCTCACATAACCTCAAACCTAACCTCACATAACCTCAAACCTAACCTCACATAACCTCAAACCTAATCTCACATAACCTCAAACCTAACCTCACATAACCTCAAACCTAACCTCACATAACCTCAAACCTAACCTCACATAACCTCAAACCTAACCTCACATAAACTCAAACCTAACCTCACATAACCTCAAACCTAACCTCACATAACTTCAAACCTAACCTCACATAACCTCAAACCTAACCTCACATAACCTCAAACCTAACCTCACATAACCTCAAACCTAACCTCACATAACCTCAAACCTAACCTCACATAACCTCAAACCTAACCTCACATAACTTTAAACCTAACCTCACATAACCTCAAACCTAACCTCACATAACCTCAAACTTAACCTAACCTAACCTCAAACCTAACCTGACCTAACCTAACCTCAAACCTAACCTAACCTAACCTAACCTCAAACCTAACCTAACCTAACCTAACCTCAAACCTAACCTAACCTCAAACCTAACGTAACCTAACCTAACCTCAAACCTAACCTAACCTAACCTCAAACCTAACCTAACCTAACCTAACCTCAAAAATAACCTAATCTAACCTAACCTCAAACCTAACCTAACCTCAAACCTAACCTAACTTAAACTAACCTCAAACCTAACCTCACATAACCTCAAACCTAACCTCAAATAACCTCAAACCTAACCTCACATAACCTCAAACCTAACCTCACATAACCTCAAACCTAACCTCACATAACCTCAAACCTAACCTCACATAACCTCAAACCTAACCTCACATAACCTCAAACCTAACCTCACATAAACTCAAACCTAACCTCACATAACCTCAAACCTAACCTCACATAACTTCAAACCTAACCTCACATAACCTCAAACCTAACCTCACATAACCTCAAACTTAACCTCACATAACCTCAAACCTAACCTCACATAACCTCAAACCTAACCTCACATAACCTCAAACCTAACCTCACATAACTTTAAACCTAACCTCACATAACCTCAAACCTAACCTCACATAACCTCAAACCTAACCTCACATAACTTCAAACCTAACCTCACATAACCTCAAACCTAACCTCACATAACCTCAAACCTAACCTCACATAACCTCAAACCTAACCTCACATAACCTCAAACCTAACCTCACATAACCTCAAACCTAACCTCACATAACCTCAAACCTAACCTCACATAACCTCAAACCTAACCTAACCTAACCTCAAACCAAACCTCACATAACCTCAAACCTAACCTCACATAACCTCAAACCTAACCTCACATAACCTCAAACCTAACCTCACATAACCTCAAACCTAACCTCACATAACCTCAAACCTAACCTCACATAACCTCAAACCTAACATCACATAACCTCAAACCTAACCTCACATAACCTCAAACCTAACCTCACATAACCTTAAACCTAACCTCACATAACCTCAAACCTAACCTAACCTAACCTAACCTCAAACCTAACCTAACCTAACCTAACCTCAAACCTAACCTAACCTAACCTCAAACCTAACCTAACCTAACCAAACCTCAAACCTAACCTAACCTAACCTAACCTTAAACCTAACCTAACCTAACCTCAAACCTAACCTAACCTAACCTAACCTCAAACCTAACCTAACCTAACCTAACCTCAAACCTCAAACCTAACCTAACCTCAAACCTAACCTAACCTCAAACCTAACCTAACCTAACCTAACCTAAAACCTAACCTAACCTAACCTCAAACCTAACCTAACCTAACCTAATCTCAAACCTAACCTAACCTAACCTAACCTCAAACCTAACCTAACCTAACCTAACCTCAAACCTAACCTAACCTAACCTAACCTCAAAAATAACCTAACCTAACCTCAAACCTAACCTAACTTAAACTAACCTCAAACCTAACCTCACATAACCTCAAACCTAACCTTACATAACCTTAAACCTAACCTCACATAACCTCAAACCTAACCTCACATAACCTCAAACCTAACCTCACATAACCTCAAACCTAACCTCACATAACCTCAAACCTAACCTCACATAACCTCAAATTTAACCTCAAACCTAAAATCACATAACCTCAAACCTCAAACCTAACCTAACCTAACCTAACCTTAAACCTAACCTAACCTAACCTCAAACCTAACCTAACCTAACCTACCCTCAAACCTAACCTAACCTAACCTAACCTAACCTAACCTCAAACCTAACCTAACCTAACCTCAAACCTAACCTAACCTCAAACCTAACTTAACCTAACCTAACCTCAAACCTAACCTAACCTAACCTCAAACCTAACCTAACCTAACCTAATCTGAAACCTAACCTAACTTAACCTAACCTCAAACCTAACCTAACCTAACCTAACCTCAAACCTAACCTAACCTAACCTAACCTCAAAAATAACCTAACCTAACCTAACCTCAAACCTAACCTAACCTCAA
>JAWQEG010005387.1:100000-102500 GCA_033782935.1 Petrolisthes cinctipes | reverse complement strand
TAACCTAACCTAACCTAACCTCGAACCTAACCTAACCTAACCTAACCTCGAACCTAACCTAACCAAACCTAACCTCGAACCTTTCCTAACCTAACCTAACCTAACCTAACCTAACCTAACCTAACCTCGAACCTAACCTAACCTAACCTAACCTCAAACCTAACCTAACCTAACCTAACCTCGAACCTAACCTAACCTCGAACCTAACCTAACCTAACCTAACCTCAAACCTAACCTAACCTAACCTAACCTCGAACCTAACCAAACCTAACCTAACCTAACCTCGAACCTAACCTAACCTAACCTAACCTCGAACCTAACCTAACCTAACCTAACCTCTAACCTAACATCACCTAACCTAACCTCGAACCTAACCTAACCTAACCTAACCTCGAACCTAACCTAACCTAACCTAACCTCGAACCTAACCTAACCTAACCTAACCTCGAACCTATCCTAACCTAACCTAACCTCAAACCTAACCTAACCTAACCTCGAACCTAACCTAACCTAACTTAACCTCAACCTAACCTAACCTAACCTCAACCTAACCTAACCTAACCTCAACCTAACCTAACCTAACCTAACCTCGAACCTAACCTAACCTAACTTAACCTCGAACCTAACCTAACCTAACCTAACCTCGAACCTAACCTAACCTAACCTAACCTTGAACCTAACCTAACCTAACATAACCTCGAACCTAACCTAACCTGACCTAACCTCAAACCTAACCTAACCTAACCTCAAACCTAACCTAACTTAACCTAACCTCAAACCTAACCTAACCTAACCTAACCTCATAGCTAACCAAACCTAACCTAACCTCAAACCTAACCTAACCTAACCTAACCTCAAACCTAACCTAACCTCAAACCTAACCTAACCTAACCTAATCTCAAGCCTATCCTAACCTAACCTAACCTCAAACCTAACCTAACCTAACCTAACCTCAAACCTAACCTAACCTAACCTCAAACCTAACATAACCTAACCTAACCTCAAACCTAACCTAACCTAACCTAACCTCAAACCTAACCTAACCTAACCTTACCTAACCTCAAACCTAACGTAACCTAACCTAACCTCAAACCTAACATAACCTAACCTAACCTCAAACCTAACCTAACCTAACCTAACCTAGCCTCAAACCTAACCTAACCTAACATAACCTCAAACCTAACCTAACCTAACCTCAAATCTAACCTAACCTATCCTAACCTCAAACCAAACCTAACCTAACCTATCCTCAAACCTAACCTAACCTAACCACAAACCTAACTTAACCGAACCTAACCTCAAACCTAACCTAACCTAACCTAACCTTAAACATAACATAACCTAACCTAACCTCAAACCTAACCTAACCTAACCTAATCTCAAACCTAACCTAACCTAACCTAACCTCAAACCTAACCTAACCTAACCTCAAACCAATCCTTACCTAACCTCAAACCTAACCTAACCTCAAACCTAACCTAACCTAACATCAAACCTAACCAAACCTAACCTCAAACCTAACCTAACCTAACCTAACCTCAAACCTAACCTAACCTAACCTAACCTCAAACCTAACCTAACCTAACCTCAAACCTAACCTAACCTAACCTCAAACCTAACCTAACCTAACCTAACCTCAAACCTAACCTAACCTAACCTAACCTAACCTCAAACCTAACCTAACCTAACCTAACCTAACCTAACCTAACCTAACCTCGAACCTAACCTAACTTAAAATAACCTCAAACCTAACCTAACCTAACCTCAAACCTAACCTAACCTAACCTCAAACCTAACCCAACCTAACCTAACCTCATACCTTACCTAACCTAACCTCAAACCTAACCCAACCTAACCTAACCTAACCTAACCTCGAACCTAACCTAACCTGACCTAACCTCAAACCTAACCTAACTTAACCTAACCTCAAACCTAACCTAACCTAACCTAACCTCAAACCTAACCTAACCTAACCTCAAACCTAACCTAACCTAACCTAACCTTGAACCTAACCTAACCAAACCTCGAACCTAACCTAACCTAACCTAACCTAACCTAACCTAACCTAACCTAACCTAACCTAACCTCAAACCTAACCTAACTTAACCTCAAACCTAACCTAACCTAACCTAACCTCAAACCTAACCTAACCTAACCTAACCTCAAACCTAACCTAACCTAACCTAACCTCAAACCTAACCTAACCTAACCTAACCTAACCTAACATAACCTAACCTCAAACCTAACCTAACGTAACCTCAAACCTAACCTAACCTAACCAAACCTCAAACCTAACCTAACCTAACCTCAAACCTAACCTAACCTAACCTCAAACCTAACCTCAAACCTAACCTAACCTAACCTAACCTCAAACCTAACCTAACCTAACCTCAAACCTAACCTAACCTAACCTAACCTCAAACCTAACCTAACCAAACCTAACCTTAAACCTAACCTAACCTAACGTAACCTCAAACCTAACCTACCCTAACCTTACCAT
>JAWQEG010005387.1:40000-97500 GCA_033782935.1 Petrolisthes cinctipes | reverse complement strand
CCTAACCTAACCTAACCTAACCTAACATAACCTAACCTCAAACCTAACCTAACGTAACCTCAAACCTAACCTAACCTAACCAAACCTCAAACCTAACCTAACCTAACCTCAAACCTAACCTAACCTAACCTCAAACCTAACCTCAAACCTAACCTAACCTAACCTAACCTCAAACCTAACCTCACCTAACCTCAAACCTAACCTAACCTAACCTAACCTCAAACCTAACCTAACCAAACCTAACCTTAAACCTAACCTAACCTAACGTAACCTCAAACCTAACCTACCCTAACCTTACCATAAACCTAACCTAACCTAACCTAACCTCAAACCTAACCAAACCTAACCTCAAACCTAACCTAACCTAACCTCAAACCTAACCTAACCTAACCTCAAACCTAACCTAACCTAACCTTAAACCTAACCTAACCTAACCTCAAACCTAACCTAACCTAACCTCAAACCTAACCTAACCTAACCTAACCTCGAACCTAACCTAACCTAACCTAACCTCGAACCTAACCTAACCTAACCTAACCTCAAACCTAACCTAACCTAACCTAACCTAACCTCAAACCTAACCTAACCTAACCTAACCTCAAACCTAACCTAACATAACCTAACCTCGAACCTAACCTAACCTAACCTAACCTAAAACCTAACCGAACCTAACCTAACCTCGAACCTAACCAAACCTAACCTAACCTGGAACCTAACCTAACCTAACCTAACCTCGAACCTAACCTAACCTAACCTAACCTCGAACCTAACCTAACCTAACCTAACCTCGAACCTAACCTCACCTAACCTAACCTCGAACCTAACCTAACCTAACCTAACCTCGAACCTAACCTAACCTAACCTAACCTCGAACCTAACCTAACCTAACCTAACCTCGAACCTATCCTAACCTAACCTAACCTCAAACCTAACCTAACCTAACCTTGAACCTAACCTAACCTAACTTAACCTTAACCTAACCTAACCTAACCTCAAACCTAACCTAACTTAACCTCAACCAAACCTAACCTAACCTCAAACCTAACCTAACCTCAAACCTAACCTAACCTCAAACCAAATCTAACCTAACCTAACCTCAAACCTAACCTAACCTCGAACCTAACCTAACCTAACCTAACCTCGAACCTAACCTAACCTAACCTAACCTCGAACCTAACCTAACCTGACCTAACCTCAAACCTAACCTAACCTAACCTCAAACCTAACCTAACTTAACCTAACCTCAAACCTAACCTAACCTAACCTAACCTCATAGCTAACCAAACCTAACCTAACCTCAAACCTAACCTAACCTAACCTAACCTCAAACCTAACCTAACCTCAAACCTAACCTAACCTAACCTAACCTCAAACCTAACCTAACCTAACCTCAAACCTAACCTAACCTAACCTAACCTCAAACCTAACCTAACCTAAACTAACCTCAAACCTAACCTAACCTAACCTCAAACCTAACCTAACCTAACCTAACCTCAAACCTAACCTAACCTAACCTAACCTCAAACCTAACCTAACCTAACCTAACCTCAAACCTAACGTAACCTAACCTAACCTCAAACCTAACCTAACCTAACCTAACCTCAAACCTAACCTAACCTAACCTAACCTAGCCTCAAACCTAACCTAACCTAACATAACCTCAAACCTAACCTAACCTCAAATCTAACCTAACCTATCCTTACCTTACACCAAACCTAACCTAACCTAACCTCAAACCTAACCTAACCTAACCTAACCACAAACCTAACTTAACCGAACCTAACCTCAAACATAACCTAACCTAACCTAACCTTAAACATAACCTAACCTAACCTAACCTCAAACCTAACCTAACCTAACCTAATCTCAAACCTAACCTAACCTAACCTAACCTCAAACCTAACCTAACCTAACCTCAAACCAATCCTTACCTAACCTCAAACCTAACCTAACCTCAAACCTAACCTAACCTAACATCAAACCTAACCAAACCTAACCTCAAACCTAACCTAACCTAACCTAACCTCAAACCTAACCTAACCTAACCTAACCTCAAACTTAACCTAACCTAACCTAACCTCAAACCTAACCTAACCTAACCTCAAACCTAACCTAACCTAACCTAACCTCAAACCTAACCTAACCTAACCTAACCTCAAACCTAACCTAACCTAACCTAACCTCAAACCTAACCTAACCTAACCTAACCTCAAACCTAACCTAACCTAACCTAACCTCAAACCTAACCTAACCTAACCTAACCTCAAACCTAACCTAACTTAATCTCAAACCTAACCTAACCTAACCAAACCTCAAACCTAACCTAACCTAACCTAACCTCAAACCTAACCTAACCTAACCTCAAACCTAACCTAACCTAACCTCAAACCTAACCTAACCTAACCTAACCTCAAACCTAACCTAACCTAACCTAACCTCAAACCTAACCTAACCTAACCTCAAACCTAACCTAACCTAACCTCAAACCTAACCTAACCTAACCTAACCTCAAACCTAACCTAACCAAACCTAGCCTTAAACCTAACCTAACCTAACGTAACCTCAAACCTAACCTAACCTAACCTAACCTCAAACCTAACCTAACCTAACCTAACCTCAAACCTAACCTAACCTAACCTAACCTCAAACCTAACTTAACCTTAAACCTAGCCTAACCTAACATAACTTCAAACCTAACCTAACCTAACCTCAAACCTAACCTAACCTAACCTAACCTCAAACCTAACCTAACCTAACCTAACCTCAAACCTAACCTCACATAACCTCAAACCTAACGTAACCTAACCTAACCTCAAACCTAACCTAACCTAACCTAACCTCAAACCTAACCTAACTTAACCAAACCTAGCCTCAAACCTAACCTAACCTAACATAACTTCAAACCTAACCTAACCTAACCTAACCTCAAATCTAACCTAACCTAACCTAACCTCAAACCAAACCTAACTTAACCTAACCTCTAACCTAACCTAACCTAACCTAACCTCAAACCTAACTTAACCTAACCTAACCTCAAACCTAACCTAACCTAACCTAACCTCGAACCTAACCTAACCTAACCTAACCTCGAACCTAACCTCACCTAACCTAACCTCGAACCTAACCTAACCTAACCTAACCTCGAACCTAACCTAACCTAACCTAACCTCGAACCTAACCTAACCTAACCTAACCTCGAACCTATCCTAACCTAACCTAACCTCAAACCTAACCTAACCTAACCTTGAACCTAACCTAACCTAACTTAACCTTAACCTAACCTAACCTAACCTCAAACCTAACCTAACTTAACCTCAACCAAACCTAACCTAACCTCAAACCTAACCTAACCTCAAACCTAACCTAACCTCAAACCAAATCTAACCTAACCTAACCTCAAACCTAACCTAACCTCGAACCTAACCTAACCTAACCTAACCTCGAACCTAACCTAACCTAACCTAACCTCGAACCTAACCTAACCTGACCTAACCTCAAACCTAACCTAACCTAACCTCAAACCTAACCTAACTTAACCTAACCTCAAACCTAACCTAACCTAACCTAACCTCATAGCTAACCAAACCTAACCTAACCTCAAACCTAACCTAACCTAACCTAACCTCAAACCTAACCTAACCTCAAACCTAACCTAACCTAACCTAACCTCAAACCTAACCTAACCTAACCTCAAACCTAACCTAACCTAACCTAACCTCAAACCTAACCTAACCTAAACTAACCTCAAACCTAACCTAACCTAACCTCAAACCTAACCTAACCTAACCTAACCTCAAACCTAACCTAACCTAACCTAACCTCAAACCTAACCTAACCTAACCTAACCTCAAACCTAACGTAACCTAACCTAACCTCAAACCTAACCTAACCTAACCTAACCTCAAACCTAACCTAACCTAACCTAACCTAGCCTCAAACCTAACCTAACCTAACATAACCTCAAACCTAACCTAACCTCAAATCTAACCTAACCTATCCTTACCTTACACCAAACCTAACCTAACCTAACCTCAAACCTAACCTAACCTAACCTAACCACAAACCTAACTTAACCGAACCTAACCTCAAACATAACCTAACCTAACCTAACCTTAAACATAACCTAACCTAACCTAACCTCAAACCTAACCTAACCTAACCTAATCTCAAACCTAACCTAACCTAACCTAACCTCAAACCTAACCTAACCTAACCTCAAACCAATCCTTACCTAACCTCAAACCTAACCTAACCTCAAACCTAACCTAACCTAACATCAAACCTAACCAAACCTAACCTCAAACCTAACCTAACCTAACCTAACCTCAAACCTAACCTAACCTAACCTAACCTCAAACTTAACCTAACCTAACCTAACCTCAAACCTAACCTAACCTAACCTCAAACCTAACCTAACCTAACCTAACCTCAAACCTAACCTAACCTAACCTAACCTCAAACCTAACCTAACCTAACCTAACCTCAAACCTAACCTAACCTAACCTAACCTCAAACCTAACCTAACCTAACCTAACCTCAAACCTAACCTAACCTAACCTAACCTCAAACCTAACCTAACTTAATCTCAAACCTAACCTAACCTAACCAAACCTCAAACCTAACCTAACCTAACCTAACCTCAAACCTAACCTAACCTAACCTCAAACCTAACCTAACCTAACCTCAAACCTAACCTAACCTAACCTAACCTCAAACCTAACCTAACCTAACCTAACCTCAAACCTAACCTAACCTAACCTCAAACCTAACCTAACCTAACCTCAAACCTAACCTAACCTAACCTAACCTCAAACCTAACCTAACCAAACCTAGCCTTAAACCTAACCTAACCTAACGTAACCTCAAACCTAACCTAACCTAACCTAACCTCAAACCTAACCTAACCTAACCTAACCTCAAACCTAACCTAACCTAACCTAACCTCAAACCTAACTTAACCTTAAACCTAGCCTAACCTAACCTAACTTCAAACCTAACCTAACCTAACCTCAAACCTAACCTAACCTAACCTAACCTCAAACCTAACCTAACCTAACCTAACCTCAAACCTAACCTCACATAACCTCAAACCTAACGTAACCTAACCTAACCTCAAACCTAACCTAACCTAACCTAACCTCAAACCTAACCTAACTTAACCAAACCTAGCCTCAAACCTAACCTAACCTAACATAACTTCAAACCTAACCTAACCTAACCTAACCTCAAATCTAACCTAACCTAACCTAACCTCAAACCAAACCTAACTTAACCTAACCTCTAACCTAACCTAACCTAACCTAACCTCAAACCTAACTTAACCTAACCTAACCTCAAACCTAACCTAACCTAACCTAACCTTAAACATAACCTAACCTAACCTAACCTCAAACCTAACCTAACCTAACCTAATCTCAAACCTAACCTAACCTAACTTAACCTCAAACCTAACCTAACCTAACCTAACCTCAAACCAATCCTTACCTAACCTCAAACCTAACCTAACCTCAAACCTAACCTAACCTAACCTCAAACCTAACCTAACCTAGCCTCAAACCTAACCTAACCTAACCTAACCTCAAACCTAACCTAACCTAACCTAACCTCAAAAATAACCAAACCTAACCAAACCTCAAACCTAACCTAACCTAACCTCAAACCTAACCTAACCTAACCTAACCTCAAACCTAACCTAACCTAACCTAACCTTAAACCTAACCTAACCTAACCTAACCTCAAACCTAACCTAACTTAACCTCAAACCTAACCTAACCTAACCTCAAACCTAACCTAACCTAACCTAACCTCAAACCTAACCTAACCTAACCTAACCTCAAACCTAACCTAACCTAACCTAACCTAACCTAACCTCAAACCTAACCTAACCTAACCTCAAACCTCAAACCTAACCTAACCTAACCTCAAACCTAACCTAACCTAACCTAACCTCAAACCTAACCTAACCTAACCTAACCTCAAACCTAACCTAACCTAACCACAAACCTAACCTAACCTAACCTAACCTCAAACCTAACCTAACCTAACCTAACCTCAAACCTAACCTAACCAAACCTAACCTTAAACCTAACCTAACCTAACGTAACCTCAAACCTAACCTAACCTAACCTAACCTCAAACCTAACCTAACCTAACCTAACCTCAAACCTAACCAAACCTAACCTAACCCTAAACCTAACCTAACCTAACCTAACCTCAAACCTAACCTAATCTCAAACCTAACCTAACCTCAAACCTAATCTAACCTAACCTAACCTCAAACCTAACCTAACTTAATCTCAAACCTAACCTAACCTAACCTAACCTCAAACCTAACCTAACCTAACCTAACCTCAAACCTAACCTAACCTAACCTAACCTCAAACCTAACCAAACCTAACCTAACCTCAAACCTAACCTAACCTAACCTAACCTCAAACCTAACCTAACCTAACCTCAAACCTAACCTAACCTAACCTAACCTCAAACCTAACCAAACCTAACCTAACCTAACCTCAAACCTAACCTAACCTAACCTAACCTAACCTAACCTAACCTCAAACCTAACCTAACCTAACCTTAAACCTAACCTAACCTAACCTAACCTCACCTAACTTCAAACCTAACCTAACCTCAAACCTAACCTAACCTAACCTCAAACCTAACCTAACCTAACCTAACCTTAAACCTAACCTAACCTAACCTAACCTCAAACCTAACCAAACCAAACCTAACCTCAAACCTAACCTTTACCAAACCTAACCTCAAACCTAACCTAACCTAACCTCAAACCTAACCTAATCTAACCTCAAACCTAACCTAACCTAACCTAACCTCAAACCTAACCTAACCTAACCTCAAACCTAACCTAACCTAACCTCAAACCTAACCTAACCTAACCTTAAACCTAACCTAACCTAACCTAACCTCACCTAACTTCAAACCTAGCCTAACCTAACCTAACCTCAAACCTAACCTAACCTAACCTCAAACCTAACCTAACCTAACCTAACCTTAAACCTAACCTAACCTAACCTAACCTCAAACCTAACCTAACCTCAAACCTAACCTAACCTAACCTAACCTCAAACCTAACCTAACCTAACCTAACCTCAAACCTAACCTAATCTAACCTCAAACCTAACCTAACCTAACCTCACCTCAAACCTAACCTAACCTAACCTCAAACCTAACCTAACCTAACCTAACCTCAAACCTAACCTAACCTAACCTACCCTCAAACCTAACCTAACCTCAAACCTACCCTAACCTAACCTAACCTCAAACCTAACCTAACCTAATCTAACCTCAAACCTAACCTAACCTAACCTAACCTCAAACCTAACCTAACCTAACCCAACCTCAAACCTAACCTAACCAAACCTAACCTCAAACCTAACCTAACCTAACCTCACACCAAACCTAACCTAACCTAACCTCAAACCTAACCTAACCTAACCTCAAACCTAACCTAACCTAACCTAACCTCAAACCTATCCTAACCTAACCTAACCTCAAACCTAACCTAACCTAACCTAACCTAACCTAACCTAACCTCAAACCTAACCTAACCTAACCTCAAACCTAACCTAACCTAATCTAACCTCAAACCTAACCTAACCTAACCTAACCTCAAACCTAACCAAACCTAACCTAACCTCAAACCTAACCTAACCTCAAACCTAACCTAACCTAACCTAACCTCAACCCAAACCTCAATCCAAACCTCAACCTCAACCTCATCTCCAACCTCAGCCCCGACCTTAACCTTAACCTATATCTCAACCTCAATCTCAATCCCAACCTCAACCCAAACCTCAATATTAACCTTAACTTCAACCTCAACCTCAGCCCTAACCTCAACCCAAACTTCAATCCAAACCTCAGCCTAAACTCCAACCTCTACCTCAGCCCCAATATCAACCTCAACCTCTATCCCAACCTTAACCAAAACTTCAACCTCAACTCAATCCTCAACCTCAATCCAAATCTCAACATCTACCTCAACCTTTATTACAATCTCAACCTCAATCCCAACCTCAACCCAAACCTCAACCTCAACCTCTATCCCAACCTCAACCACAATTCCAACCTCTAACCAAACCTTAATCCAAGCCTCAACCTTAGCCCAAACCTCAACCCAAATCTCAAACCAAACCTCAACCTCAACCTCAGCCCAAACCTCAACCCAAACCTCAATCCAAACCTCAACCTCAACTCTAACCTAACCTCAAACCTAACCTAATCTCAAACCTAACCTAACCTCAAACCTAATCTAACCTAACCTAACCTCAAACCTAACCTAACTTAATCTCAAACCTAACCTAACCTAACCTAACCTCAAACCTAACCTAACCTAACCTAACCTCAAACCTAACCTAACCTAACCTAACCTCAAACCTAACCAAACCTAACCTAACCTCAAACCTAACCTAACCTAACCTAACCTCAAACCTAACCTAACCTAACCTCAAACCTAACCTAACCTAACCTAACCTCAAACCTAACCAAACCTAACCTAACCTAACCTCAAACCTAACCTAACCTAACCTAACCTAACCTAACCTAACCTCAAACCTAACCTAACCTAACCTTAAACCTAACCTAACCTAACCTAACCTCACCTAACTTCAAACCTAACCTAACCTCAAACCTAACCTAACCTAACCTCAAACCTAACCTAACCTAACCTAACCTTAAACCTAACCTAACCTAACCTAACCTCAAACCTAACCAAACCAAACCTAACCTCAAACCTAACCTTTACCAAACCTAACCTCAAACCTAACCTAACCTAACCTCAAACCTAACCTAATCTAACCTCAAACCTAACCTAACCTAACCTAACCTCAAACCTAACCTAACCTAACCTCAAACCTAACCTAACCTAACCTCAAACCTAACCTAACCTAACCTTAAACCTAACCTAACCTAACCTAACCTCACCTAACTTCAAACCTAGCCTAACCTAACCTAACCTCAAACCTAACCTAACCTAACCTCAAACCTAACCTAACCTAACCTAACCTTAAACCTAACCTAACCTAACCTAACCTCAAACCTAACCTAACCTCAAACCTAACCTAACCTAACCTAACCTCAAACCTAACCTAACCTAACCTAACCTCAAACCTAACCTAATCTAACCTCAAACCTAACCTAACCTAACCTCACCTCAAACCTAACCTAACCTAACCTCAAACCTAACCTAACCTAACCTAACCTCAAACCTAACCTAACCTAACCTACCCTCAAACCTAACCTAACCTCAAACCTACCCTAACCTAACCTAACCTCAAACCTAACCTAACCTAATCTAACCTCAAACCTAACCTAACCTAACCTAACCTCAAACCTAACCTAACCTAACCCAACCTCAAACCTAACCTAACCAAACCTAACCTCAAACCTAACCTAACCTAACCTCACACCAAACCTAACCTAACCTAACCTCAAACCTAACCTAACCTAACCTCAAACCTAACCTAACCTAACCTAACCTCAAACCTATCCTAACCTAACCTAACCTCAAACCTAACCTAACCTAACCTAACCTAACCTAACCTAACCTCAAACCTAACCTAACCTAACCTCAAACCTAACCTAACCTAATCTAACCTCAAACCTAACCTAACCTAACCTAACCTCAAACCTAACCAAACCTAACCTAACCTCAAACCTAACCTAACCTCAAACCTAACCTAACCTAACCTAACCTCAACCCAAACCTCAATCCAAACCTCAACCTCAACCTCATCTCCAACCTCAGCCCCGACCTTAACCTTAACCTATATCTCAACCTCAATCTCAATCCCAACCTCAACCCAAACCTCAATATTAACCTTAACTTCAACCTCAACCTCAGCCCTAACCTCAACCCAAACTTCAATCCAAACCTCAGCCTAAACTCCAACCTCTACCTCAGCCCCAATATCAACCTCAACCTCTATCCCAACCTTAACCAAAACTTCAACCTCAACTCAATCCTCAACCTCAATCCAAATCTCAACATCTACCTCAACCTTTATTACAATCTCAACCTCAATCCCAACCTCAACCCAAACCTCAACCTCAACCTCTATCCCAACCTCAACCACAATTCCAACCTCTAACCAAACCTTAATCCAAGCCTCAACCTTAGCCCAAACCTCAACCCAAATCTCAAACCAAACCTCAACCTCAACCTCAGCCCAAACCTCAACCCAAACCTCAATCCAAACCTCAACCTCAACTCTAACATAAACCTCAGCCCCAACCTCAACATCAATCTCAATTCCACCCTCAACCTAAACCTCAACCTCATCTCCAACCTCAAATCAAACCTCAATCCAAACCTCAACCTCAACTCCAATCTCAACCTCAGCCCCAACCTCAACCTCTATCCTAACCTCTACTCCTACCTCAACCTCAACCTTAATATATATATAATGTTTAATAATTAATTATTAATAATGCTGGCCTCTGATTGGCCGATAAAATGCTGGCCTCTGATTGGCTGATGAAATGCTGGCCTCTGATTGGCCAATGAAATGCTGGCCTCTGATTGGCCGATGAAATGCTGGCCTCTGATTGGCCGATGAAATGCTGTCCCCTAATTGGCCGATGAAATGCTGGCCTCTGATTGGCCGAAGAAATGCTGGCCTCTGATTGGCCGAAGAAATGCTGGCCTCTGATTGGCCGATGAAATGCTGGCCTCTGATTGGCTAATGAAATGCTGGCCTCTGATTGGCCGATGAAATGCTGGCCTCTGATTGGCCAATCAAATGCTGGTCTCTGATTGGTCGATGAAATGCTGGCATCTGATTGGCCGTTGAAATGCTGGCCACTGATTGGCCAATGGAATGCTGGCCTCTGATTGGCCGATGAAATGCTGGCCTCTGATTGGTCGATGGAATGTTGGTCTCTGATTGGATGATGGAATGCTGGCCTTCGATTGGCCGATGGGATGCTGGCCTCTCATTGGCCGATGAAATGCTTGCCTCTGATTGGCCGATGAAATGCTGGCCTCTAATTGGCCAATGAAATGCTGGCCTCTGATTGGCCATTGAAAGGCTGGCCTCTGATTGGCCGTTGAAATGCTGGCCTCTGATTGGCCGAGGAAATGCTGGCCTCTTATTGGCCGAGGAAATGCTGGCCTCTGATTGGCCGATGGAATGCTGGCCTCTGATTGGCCAATGAAATGCTGGCCTCTGATTGGTCAATGGAATGTTGGTCTCTGATTGGCCAATGGAATGCTGGCCTCTGATTGGCCGATGGGATGCTGGCATCTGATTGGCCGATGAAATGCTGGCCACTGATTGGCTGATGAAATGCTGGCCTCTGATTGGTCGATGAAATGCTGGCCTCTGATTGGCCGATGAAATGCTGGCCTCTGGTTTGCCGATGAAATGCTGGCCTCTGATTGGCCAATGAAATGCTGGCCTCTGATTGGTCGATGGAATGTTGGCCTCTGATTGGCCGATGGAATGCTGGCCTCTGATTGGCCGATGAAATGCTGGCCTCTGATTGGCCGATGAATGCTTGCCTCTGATTGGCTGATGAAATTCTGGCCTCTGATTGGCCGAGGAAATGCTGGCCTCTGATTGGCCGAGGAAATGCTGGCCCTGATTGGCCGAGGAAATGCTGGCCTCTGATTGGCCTATGAAATGCTGTCCTCTGATTGGCTGTTGAAATGCTGGCCTCTGATTGGCCGATGAAATGCTGGCTTCTGATTGGCCGATGAAATGCTGGCCGCTGATTGGCCGATGATATGCGAGCCCCTGATTGGCCGATGATATGCTGGCCCCTGATTGGCTGATGAAATGCTGGCCTCTGATCGGTAGATGAAATGCTGGCCTCTGATTGGCCAAGGAATTGCTGGCCTCTGATTGGCCAATGAAATGCTGGCCTCTGATTGGCCAATGGATTAAATGCTGGCCTCTGATTGGCCGATGAAATGCTGGCCTCTGATTGGCTGATGAAATGGTGGCCTCTGATTGGCCGATGAAATGCTGGCCTCTGATTGGCCAATGAAATGGTAGCCTCTGATTGGCCAATGAAATGCTGGCCTCTGATTGGCCAGTGAAATGCTGGCCTCTGATTTGCCAATGAAATGCTGGCCGCTGATTGGCCGATGAAATGCTGGCCTCTGATTGGCCGATGAAATGCTGGCCTCTAATTGGCCGATGAAATGCTGGCCTCTGATTGGCCGATGAAATGCTGGCCTGTGATTGGCTTATGAAATGCTGGCCTCTGATTGGCCGAGGAAATGCTGGCCTCTGATTGGCCGAGGAAATGCTGGCCTCTGATTGGCCGAGGAAATGCTGGCCTCTGATTGGCTTATGAAATGCTGGCCTCTGATTGGCCGAGGAAATGCTGGCCTCTGATTGGCCGAGGAAATGCTGGCCTCTGATTGGCCGAGGAAATGCTGGCCTCTGATTGGCCGATGAAATGCTGGCCTCTGATTGCAATTACCAAATTAAACGGGCTAAGAACCTCTGTTAGTATTGTCAAAATCTATCAAACGTGGCTATAAAACGCTGGCAACACACCAATTATAAAATTAAATGGGCTCTTTAAGAACCTTTGGTAGTATTAAATTATTTACAAATAATTGATTATTTACTAATAGGCTATACAAAACTGCTTCTCTGGGCAAATCCACTTTGGTGCTGTTGAAAACACAGACTACATGGAGAGTGAGACAACCACAACCAACCTGTGGTGTTGGTGGTGATAATCTCACTCTGTGTTTTCAACAGCACCAAAGTGGAGTTGCCCAGAGAAGCAGCTAAAAACGGTTTGTTTACATTATTTTTTTCGTTATAACTTTATATATATGTCTATTTATAATTATGTAGGTTGAGTAATGTAATTACTAATATCTGCTGATAATAATAATAACATAACATAAGTATAAATAACTGTTATAACATATTAATACATTGGTTAATTAATAGCCAATGTTTACTGTGTGTATTGAACTGTGTTATAGTTAATTTATAGCTTAATATTATTAACAAATGATTACCTTATAACTCTATAACATTATATAATGATATATAATTATGAGGAATATTAATATATATATCAAAGATAGAATACCACAATTACTAAAGCCGAAACAATCCATATTTTACAGTTTTTTTATAACATGTCTTCAATAACAAGGAATTATGATTTATTAAATCTTCATCATTACACAAGGTAAGTGTATAATTAATAATAATGTATAACCAATAATTATAATGTGTATTACAATTGTATTATAAACCTAACCTAACCACGTAAAGTTAATAATATTTTAATAATGTTATTTAATAATGTTATTTAATTAATTATAATATATATATCAAAATAAATTATTAGTAAATAATTATTAAACATTATTAAAACATTATTAACTTTACATGGTTAGGTTAGGTTAGGTTTATTATATATATTTCATTGTAATACGAATAATTATTATTGTTTATACATTATTATTAATTATACACTTACCTTATACAATAATAAGGCTTTAATAAATCATAATTCCTTGTTATTGAAGACATGTTTAAAAAAATGTAAAATATGGATTGTTTCGGTTTAGTAATTGTGGTATTCTGTCTTTGATATACATATTTATATTCCTTATAATTATATATATATAAATGTTTCTTTGCTTTATTTATTTATTTATTTATTTATTTAGCTAATATTGGTATTATCTGTGCCGGCGAACTACTGGTTAGGTTAGGTTGTGTTAGGTAGGGTTCGGTTACCTTTATCAATGCTCAGTGGAATTATCTCCTGGAAATGTATTCTCTGCTAGATATTTCAATTTTAAGATACGACATTTCTGTAGTGGAGGGACGAACTGAGGTTGGGCGGACAGTGTTACCAGATATCCTTGGAAAAATTACGGAAGATCCAACAGGCAGTTGTGTACAATACGCTTGACCCACCCAATCGGGATACTTTTAGCTCCTATTCACGAGATCTATTTAATTTTTAAAGATCCCGAAGGATATTAAGTTAGGTCCCGAAGATAGCCACAGTTTAGGTTAGGTTAGGTTAGGTTAAGAGAGAGAGAGAGAGAAGCATCTTTGTATGTGAGAGAGAGAGAGAGAGAGAGAGTGAATTGATAGGCTTTGAAAGGGAATTGTTAGGCTTTGAAAGGGATTTGTTAGGCTTTGAAAAGGAATTGTTAGGCTTTGAAAGGGCATTGTTAGGTTTTGAAAGGGAATTGTTAGGCTTTGAAAGGGAATTGTTAGGCTTTGAAAGGGAATTGTTAGACTTAAAAAGGGCATTGTTAGGCTTTAAAAAGGAATTGTTAGGCTTAAAAGGGAATTGTTAGGCTTAAAAGGGTATTGTTAGGCTTTGAAAGGGCATTGTTAGGTTTTGAAAGGGAATTGTTAGGCTTTGAAAGGGAATTGTTAGGCTTTGAAAGGGATTTGTTAGGCTTTGAAAGGGATTTGTTGGGCTTTGAAAGGGATTTGTTAGGCTTTGAAAGGGAATTGTTAGGCTTTGAAAGGGAATTGTTAGGCATTGAAAGGGAATTGTTAGGCTTTGAAAGGGAATTGTTAGGCTTTGAAAGGGAATTGTTAGACTTAAGAAGGGCATTGTTAGGCTTTAAAAGGGAATTGTCAGGCTTAAAAGGGTATTGTTAGGCATAAAAGGAAATTGTTAGGATTTAAAAGGGAATTGTTAGACTCTACAAGGGAATTGTTAGACTCTACAAGGGAATTGTTAGACTCTACAAGGGAATTGTTAAACTCTGAAAGGGAATTGTTAGGCTCTGAAAGGGAATTGTTAGGCTCTGAAAGGGAATTGTTAGGCTTTGAAAGGGAATTGTTAGGCTTTGAAAGGGATTTGTTAGGCTTTGAAAGGGAATTGTTAGGCTTTGAAAGGGAATTGTTAGGCTTTGAAAAGGAATTGTTAGGCTTTGAAAAGGAATTGTTAGGCTTTGAAAGGGAATTGTTAGGCTTTAAAAGGGAATTGTTAGGCTTTGAAAGGGAATTGTTAGGCTTTGAAAGGGATTTGTTAGGCTTTGAAAGGGATTTGTTAGGCTTTGAAAGGGATTTGTTAGGCTTTGAAAGGGAATTGTTAGGCTTTGAAAGGGATTTGTTAGGCTTTGAAAGGGAACTGTTAGGCTTTGAAAGGGAATTGTTAGGCTTTGAAAGGGATTTGTTAGGCTTTGAAAGGGATTTGTTAGGCTTTGAAAGGGATTAGTTAGGCCTTACAAGGGAACTGTTAGATCTTAAAAGGGAATGATAATGAGCGCGATAGAAATGATAGTGGCGACGATAGAAATGATAGTGGCGACGATAAAAATGATAGTGGCGACGATAGAAATGATAGTGGCGACGATAGAAATGATAGTGGCGACGATAGAAATGATAGTGGCGACGATAGAAATGATAGTGGCGACGATAGAAATGATAGTGGCGACGATAGAAATTATAATGACGACTGGAAGGTGTGCCTGGGGCAGGGAAGGAACGGAAAGGTGTGCCTGGGGCAGGGAAGGACCGGTAAGGTGTGCCTGGGGCAGGGAAGGACCGGTAAGGTGTGCCTGGGGCAGGGAAGGACCGGTAAGGTGTGCCTGGGGCAGGGTAGGACCCGGAAGGTGTGCCTGGGGCAGGGTAGGACCGGGAAGGTGTGCCTTGGGCAGGTAAGGACCGGAAAGGTGTGCCTGGGGCAGGGAAGGACCGGTAAGGTGTGCCTAGGGCAGGGAAGGACCGGGAAGGTGTGCCTGGGGCAGGGTAGGACCGGGAAGGTGTGCCTTGGGCAGGTAATGACCGGAAAGGTGTGCCTGGGGCAGGGAAGGAACGGAAAGGTGTGCCTTGCTCTGTTACAAGGAAATTTGAACTAGGATTTTGTGTGTTGTTTCCCTTCTCAGCTCTCCTCATGCCCTCTTCCCACAGTTATATCTGATAAGTTTTAGTAGATGTTCATTTCATTGTTTATGGGTAAACAGAGCCCAAGCATCCTCCCCCTTATTGGGCCTCAGTACTGGAGTGAAGCCTGTGTTCCTTCCAGTACACCTTAGGACTATATTCCATGATGCCCCTCCCCCCCCCCTACATACACACATACAGCCCTGGCCAGGTTTTTCACAGCACAGTTTTTAAAATATTTTAGAAGTGTTCATTTGCTGATTAAAAAATAAATAAATAATTAGACTGAGTCACCAGGGTGTGAAGGAGGCTACATTGTCCTCCAATTGTCTACACTTACAGCACACACACATCTCAACACCTGTTTTTCAGTTTCATACAAATCACAGCACGTTCCAGAAATTATATAATAAAATAACCCTCCCCTTATAATATTTAAAATGTCTGTGTTTGAATTTTCAAACCAAGGTATGGTACTGTACTGTACTGTACTGTACTGGATATTTGAGGCCTATTTCTGAGGTGTAGAAATTTTTTTTTTATGTTTTTCTATTAATTAATAGCCCCTTTTGAAGTTGTTGAAGTTCTTTCTGGCCTTACATTTAACTGGACCTGGAGGTGATAATATGGCAAGATGTTTTTCTAGCCCCTATAAGTATGGGAAGGTGTGCCTGGGGCAGGGAAGGTGTGCCTGGGGCAGAGAAGGACCGGGAAGGTGTGCCTGGGGCAGGGAAGGACAGGGAAGGTGTGCCTTGGGCAGGGAAGAACCAGGTAGGTGTGCCTGGGGCAGGGAAGGTGTGCCTGGGGCAGAGAAGGACAGGGAAGGTGTGCCTGGGGCAGGGAAGGACAGGGAAGGTGTGCCTGGGGCAGGGAAGGACAGGGAAGGTGTGCCTGGGGCAGGGAAGGACAGGGAAGGTGTGCCTGGGGCAGGGAAGGACAGGGAAGGTGTGCCTGGGGCAGGGAAGGTGTACCTGGGGAGGAGAAAGTGTGCCTGGGGCAGGGAAGGACCGGGAAGGTGTGCCTGGGGCAGGGAAGGTGTACCTGGGGAGGAGAAAGTGTGCCTGGGGCAGGGAAGGACCGGGAAGGTGTGCCTGGGACAGGGAAGGAGTGCCTGGGGCAGGGAAGGGCAGGGTAGGTGTGCCTGGGACAGGGAAGGAGTGCCTGGGGCAGGGAAGGACAGGGAAGGTGTGCCTGGGTGGCCTTCACGTCACACTTGACTCCACAGTCAGGTGTACCAACATTACATCGCACTGTTAAAAGGATGGTAACGAAACTTTTTTTGCCAACTGTACATTACACACCCTTAAACCCAGCCAATAATGAGGGTTTACTGTACACAAATTCATTACAAACACTACATTATTATTATTATTATTTATTTCTGTGTGTGTGAGTGTGTATTTCTCTGTATCCATATATGTGTATGTTTTTCACACACACACACACACACATTCTCTCTCTCTACTGGACATAACCATTGTAATATGCATATGTGTGTATATATTTGTTTGTGTATGATCGCGCAGTGTTACCACATCTGGTTAGGTCCCGGGAATATGTCCCGGTTACTTTATGATAGTTTACATCGGTTATATCCCGGTAGTCTGCCCAGGTTAGGTCCCGGTAGTTTGCTGTGGTCCAGGTTAGGTTAGGTTAGCTTAAATTTCCAAATTATGTTTGTAAAACGAGGCATCTCCGAGAGAAACACCATAGAAGAAAATAGTCTTAGAATGGTCTAAATAAGTGGGTAATGAAGGTAGAAAAACCATACATGATAACGGCAGTTCTTTCAATATTTACCGTATTTTACCACGGTTAGTTCCCGGTAGTTTGCCCAGGTTAGGTCCCGGTAGTTTACTGCAGTTTAGGTTAGGTCATACTAATTTCAAAATGCTATATTTGAATATGACCTAACTTGGAAATGGGGCATTTCTGAAGAAAAGTGTTTTAGAATTGTATTAGAAAATGGCAATAGAATAGATAATTACCAATTGTTTTTTATTACTCATTATTTCCCGGTAGTTTGCCCGGGTTAGGTCCCGGTAGTTTGCCCGGGTTAGGTCCCGGTAGTTTGCCCAGGGTTAGGTCCCGGTAGTTTGCCCGGGTTAGGTTCCGGTAATTTGCCCGGGTTAGGTCTCGGTAGTCTGATGCGGTCTAGGTTAAGTTAGGTAAAGTCAGGCTAATTTCAAAATGCCCCATTTGAATATGCCCTATCTTTGAAATGGGGCATTTGCATAGGAAATGCTATAGAAGAAAATAGTCTTAGAATGGTCTAAATAAGTGGGTAATTAAGGTAGAAAAGCCGTACACAATAACGGTAATAATTTCAATATTTACCAAAAAAGTTTCCTAGAATTGTCCTAAATATGATCTATTAGAGTTGGATAATATTAACTGTGAGGAATTGTATATTGAATAATCAGGTTTTGGAATGGTTCAAAATATAACGTATTCAGATGGTGATTATCTATTAGAGTTGGTAAAATGTAACCGGGAGGATTATTATATTGAATAACCATGTTTGGGAATTAAATATATTTCGGTAAATAAAACACATCCGGGAGTAAACGGGTGTAAATAGGCACTGGATAATGACGTCATGGTTGGTTGGGCGGATGACGTCATAGTTTTCAGCCTATCACACGTATGGATTCATCACATCTCGCTTTCATCAGTTGTTTATCATGATGCACATATTCTAAAGCCGTGTTTCAACCCCACTCTTTCCCTGATTTACTTCATGCCCTCAATGCCATCTATCAGGGTCAATATTGTTGGGGGAAATGAAGGAAATTAATATCAGATAAACAGTGAAAACATAAAAACAATTTTATTACTAAAGGGAATTGTTAAATAGATCACTCCCATTAGTAAAGGGTTTACTGGTTAGGTTAGGTTAATATTAAATTAAATTAGGTTAGGTTAATATTAAATTAAATTAAGTTAGGTTAATATTAAATTAGGTTAGGTTAATATTAAATTAAATTAGGTTAGGTTAATATTAAATTAGGTTAGGTTAAGGTATCCATCTTTGAACAATGTTAGCAACCTTACATTTAATGATAAATATTATTTGGTGCTGGTTCTATGAACTCAGGGTGAGACGGTAACCTCATACTATCAGTTGTGAGTTCCATCAAAAATACTTATATTAAAGAAAAGGAAAACTTTGAATGGAACTCACCACTGAGCGTTGACGGTAACTGCCTCAGCCAGAATTGTCACCAACTGTTCTTACCTATTTGTTCTTACCTATTTGTTCTTACCTATTTGTATCTTTACAGGATTGAGTCAAGCTCGTAATGTCCCGTATTTTAAAACACAATTATCATATGTTTTTTAAAGTTATGTATGTTTTTGACATACTTTGATCTGTATGAAACTTTGATGAACAGGTAATGAGATTTCTGTCTGTTTCTGAGTGAACAAAGTTGCAGCACAATGCATGAAGGGGGAACGCTATAATAAAATTTGTCTTCATATAGGAATTATTATAGAAATGGTCATAAGCAGCTTAAATAACTAATTAGAGGAAATTCAGGAAGGGAATGTGGAGGCAGATATGGAGATGAAAAAACAGCTTGCCATATTATCACCTCCAGGTCCAGTTACATGTAAGGCCAGAAAAAACTTCAACAACTTCCAAAGAGGCTATTAATTAATAGAAAAACATGAAAAAAAAATTCTACACCTCAGAAATAGGCCTCAAGTATCCAGTACAGTACAGTACAGTACCATACCTTGCTTTGAAAATTCAAACACAGACGTTGGTGACTCAGTCTAATGGAAATTTTAAAATGATGACTCTGGCTACATCACCTCTCCCTATTCTGTAGTCAAGTAATAGATATACTGTATAGCATTAATATTCACACAAAAACATATTTTAAGGACTCTAGGAGAAGTCTGTTATTTTTTCCTAGAGTCCTTAAAATATGTTTTTGTGTGAATATTAATGCTATACAGTATATCTATTACTTGACTACAGAATAGGGAGAGGTGGTGTAGCCAGAGTCATCATTTTAAAATTTCCATTAGACTGAGTCACTAACGTCTGTGTTTGAATTTTCAAAGCAAGGTATGGTACTGTACTGTACTGTACTGTACTGGATATTTAAGGCCTATTTCTGAGGTGTAGAAATATCTTTTTCGTGTTTTTGTATTAATTAAGAGGGTGCGGGAATAGGGGGACAGGCTTGGAGGGGGGTTTAGGGGGGTGCAGGAATTTTTGGGGAGTGTGGGAGTCTGGGACAGGCTTGGGGGGGGGGTTAGGGTGGTGCGGGAGTAGGGGACAGGCTTTCTATCCACCCCAAGCCTGTCCCCCTATTCCCGCACCCCCCAAACCCCTCCTAAGCCTGTCCCCCTATTCCCGCTCCTGAGAAGGAAAGAGACAAGGGGATTATTAATAATAATTGTTATGTTATGCCTCAACCATTGTATAAACATAGAAACTTCAGAAGGCTCAAATGAAAGTGGTCATGTGGGCAGTCTCCATTGTAATCTGGCACGGTTCCAATAATGCTACATAGATGTGTTTACATACCAAGTCTTGTAAAAGAAGTTAAATACATATGCTACCCATTGGTTTTCTAAATAATATTATTTCTATAAATTATATGTTAAACAATAATATCACAATAATGTCCTTAGGCAAAGTACTGTACAGTATATTCCAGAAAATTAACTTCAAAGAGTGAATAATGGAAACATTTTGTAAGATGGGTATACTGTACTTAAGATTTGTAAGTACAGTACAGTAGAGTAGTATTGAAGTGTACATTACTGTACTATCAGTAAATTACCATATCCACATACCAGATTACCACTCATTCTTATCATTTTGATAATGATAAGTTCTCTAAATAATATTATATATTATTTTCAGTCAGGTTTTAGAGGTAATTACTTACCCTAAACTTACCCCTAACCTTTTACTTGGCAACATTTTTCCATTAATTTCCTAAACCTTGATTTAGTTTAAGAAACTCTGTGAGACATTTATCATAATCTTTATTTAATTATTACATTCACCAGAGAATATTGAGAATTTGGTGTGGTAGTATTTCCTGACCCAACTACTGTTAGCTTACTTGTTTTGGTTGGTGAAAGTCAGACTAGGATATGATAAGTTTCCCCTTATAGCCTATATGTTAACCTTGAAAGATCACAATAACAAAGTATAGTTTTCATTATTCTTACCTGTAATGAAATGTTGGTCAGGATCAGAAGTAATTTCTCATTTTTTTAACCATTATCCCTGCCTATGGATGTGTGAAAAGGGATCGTAGTGATATTATAATATTCCACACGTGAGGTGAGAACTTTATAACAATATATATTTGAGAAGGATGTGAAATAAAAGAGACTAAAATGCAGCGTCCACCTGTGTCACACATCCCATTGCAAAAAATGTGACAATATTGGCTTGGATTGACTGTTTATCATAAATGTTGCTTGCTGAGATAGTGGGATGTCCAGCACTGCAACACACCTGTGGATTCTCAATAAAGTGGAGTGACGAGTGCAGGGACTGATGGAGAACAACAGCTGCCCTCCTCCCTCACAGGATATACCTGCCCTGGACACATTGGAGCACCACCAGGATGTTGCTGCTCTGGTGGTCTTCCACAAGACACAGGTACAAGAGGTACAGCACCTGGCAGGATTTAGGCTCCCCCCGTGTGAGGCTGTGAGAGACACGAGAATGGTGTTCTCCAGCCACAAGCATATCAGGGTGCTGAGGTCACACACCAGCCAGCACCAGAGGGTGGCAAGTCTAATGGTTCCCACTCAATTTTTCCCGCAGAGAGAACATATTGAGCCAATACAGAGCTACACACACTCAGCACTCACTCAGCTGGACCCTGGTCCAGCACTATCAGCCATAGTTGTACTGTATATATTCATTCCAAACTATGTTTACTGTTATTGTTGATGTTCTCCCGGGACAGAATGGCCTCCTGCCCCACAGACCCCTGGTACACTCTGGTCTCAGTGAAAAAAACAAATTAAAATAAAGGAGGGGCTGGCCCTATATGCCTGGGCTACTGAAGCACATCCCAGGGAAATGGGACCACAGCTTACTGGACCAGGGAGTCTGTATGTCCCTATATGTCTGTATGTCCCTATATGTCTGTATGTCCCTATATGCCTGGGCTACCGAAGCACATCCCAGGGAAATGGGACCACAGCTTACTGGACCAGGGAGTCTGTATGTCCCTATATGTCTGTATGTCCCTATATGCCTGGGCTACCGAAGCACATCCCAGGGAAATGGGACCACAGCTTACTGGACCAGGGAGTCTGTATGTCCCTATATGTCCGTATGTCCCTATATGCCTGGGCTACCAAAGCACATCCCAGGGAAATGGGACCACAGCTTACTGGACCAGGGAGTCTGGGGGCCTCATTGGTGGGAAGGTCTTTGATCCCACAGCCAGTGGTGTGGGCCCAAGTCCACGTTACAAGAGCTACAAGTGGGGCCGCACCTTCCATGAGACCAGCCCTGAAGGGACCATAAGGGGGAGGGAGTTTACACTGCTGCATGCAAAGGGAAATGCACCCCCTGTGTGCTGGCGGTCCACACACCAGTGAAAAAACCTCACATGGATTAATTTTAATCCATGTGGGCAGATCTCATCAAATCCACTAGAAAGTTACCAGATCCTACAACAATCTTTATTCTAGCCCTGTGGAGGACTATGTTTACTGTTATATATCTTGCCATAACATACTTACTGTATACTTTATTTGATTTTACTAAAAAATGCTATATATAAATGTCATTTCATGTCATGTCATCTAACAACAAATTTCATATCAGTTTGTTGTTGTTGAAGTGCCTCAAGGTGTCTGGTGAAGCAGCCCTGAGCTCCTGAGGAAGGCCATGGCCTCAACTGGGGTTTGCCACAGTGCTCTCAAAGAGTGTACAGTATGTTGTGTTATTGATCAATGTGATTGTGTGCATTGTAGTCTTAAATAATGTATTTAAGGGGTTGCGGGAATAAGAGGCCAGGCTTAGGGGGGTGCGGGGGTTTTTGGGGGGGTTGGCTGGGTTTTGGAGGGTGCGGGAGTTAGGGGACAGGCTGGGGGGAGGGGTTAGGGTGATGTGGGAGTAGGGGACAGGCTTTCTACCCCCCCCCAAGCCTGTCTCCCTATTCCTGCACCCCCCCACAAAAACCCGCACCTCCCTAAACTCCCCCAAGCCTGGCTCCCTATTCCCGCACCCCCTTAAATTTGTGAAGAGAAGGCCTAGCTGGGATGTAGTCTCCACATATTATACCTCCATGTGAGGCAATGGGGGACATGCTGGGGGGGGGGGGTTATGGGGGTGCAGGAATAGGGAACAGGCTTTCTACCCACCCCAAGTCTGTCCCCCTATTTCCTTACCTCCCAAACTCCCCCCCCCCCCGAACCCCCCAAAACACCCCACACACCCCTAAATATCCCCCAAGCCTGTCCCCCTACTCCCGCACCCCAAAAAAAAACCCGCGACACCCCCCAAAACTCCCCGCACCCCCCAAAACCCCCCCAAAACCCTAGTAGCTCCTTGATCGTTCCTTTACCATTTGTATACACTTATTATATCTTATTTCCAATAGTAGGCTTACTATTTGTTATATTTCCACAACAAATAACCTAATGGAAGTGTAAGGTACTTATATTCTATGGCAAATATACAAAACTAACCCGAGAAACACCAAAACTTGAGTAAATTAGGAACAATTTCAGTTTTTACACGAGTCGCGGCCTCTGACTTGGCAACACTGATTTCACGACACGGCAATAATGACGTCACTATCCATGATGGCCGCCGTTGAGATGATGAATGTAAAAAGTAATTATAATAACAATAATAACAGCAATAAGAGTATTATAACAAGAGAAATATATATAAATCAATACGAAGAAATATATAGAACCCAATAATTAGATAAATAAATAAATAAATTGTAATAATAATGATAATAATAATAGTTAACAATCGTAGTCCCTATCAGCATTGCTACTTTTGTCAGTGTTGTCATTTCTAAGGTAATTACTCTAAATTAGACTAGTTTGGTGCTATTTAAGATAAAATTTCTCCTATCTAAAGTAATTTTTATGAAAATTCCTTCGTTATTTATTTCCTGGGTCGTTGTGAAAGAAAATTAATACTATTAAAATACTTTCAAAGTTAATACTATTATAAAAACATGGAAATGTATACCGTTTGTCAAAGGTTTAATTTATGTTGAGGTAATTTGGTTCCATCTAAGGTATTTTCAACCCAATTTTTAAGGTATTTTACGAATTTCTTCCCTCTGTTGTTGGCGATCGAACCAATCTTCATTCCGGTGTTTCCTCCAAACCATCCAGTCTCTCCAATCCTCTAATCTCTCCATGTTGAGGTAATTTGGTTTCATCTAAGGTATTTTCAACCCAATTATTAAGGTATTTCATCGAATTTCTTCTCTCTGAGGCCTCCAAATTGCTCCAATCTTCTCACCAGTGTTTCCTCCAATCCTCTAATCTCTCCTCAAATGTCCCTAGTATTCCCTCTAAATCCTCCAATCCCTTCAATAACCAGTTTTGGTAAATATTGAATGAATTACCGTTATTGTGTACGTTTTTTCTACCCTCATTACCCACTTATTTAGACCATTCTAAGACTATTTTCTTCTATGGCATTTCCTCCGCAAATGCCCCATTTCCAAGATAGGGCATATTCAAATGGGGCATTTTGATATTAGCCTGACCTTACCTGACCTGACCTAACCTAACCTAGACCAAATCAGACTACCGGGACCTAACCTGGGCAAACTACCGGGACCTAACCTGGGCAAACTACCGGGAAATAATCGTGATAAAGTACAATAAATGACTGGGGCAAAATACTGGGACCAAGCCGGATCTGGCAACACTGCTGCAAAACGGTAATTCTTTCAATAAATACCCTAATTAGTACCTTTCTAAGACACTTTTCATCTATGGTGTTTCTCTCGGAGATGCCCCGTTTTCATACCTCAATACAAACATGGGGGAGAGCCTGGGAATCCGGGGTTTTGGGTGGGGGAAAACACGCTATACACTATGGTTTTGCCTTTATAATACAGTTCCAACCTATGGAGTATTTATTGGATATGCCCCGTTATCGAAATATGCCCCGTTTTCATACCCCAATACAAACATGGGGGAGAGCCTGGGAATCTGGGGTTTTGGGTGGGGGAAAACACGCATAGCACTATGTTAATGCCATAATTATACACTTCCAACCGTAAATAAAATAGTTAATGATAAAAAAAAAATTCCAAGTGTTCGAGAACGTTGCAATATAATACCAATACAGCCCAAGTAGCAGCGTTACCAACATGTGTACACAATGTATATGTAGGAATGACATATATATAATAATATGTGTATAAAAATGGACAAAATAAAGGGTAAAGAATGTTGAATAAACAATAAATAACATACCTTACAGAAATTATGTGGATGGTGTGGGATTGTTGTGATCAGAGGAGATATCTGAGTCGTCTGAATCATGTGGTAATGGCGGACGAACACGGTTGGGGCGGATAGAGTTTTGCAGCCTCCAGAAGGAATTGATGAAACGCAAGATCTTCGTGTTGGTCTAGAAATATATATCTTGCAATATATTGTCTCAAATACTTGGCTTTGATTCCTGGTCGTTTAATATGTTCCTTAACGTCTCTCCACAATCTCTCTATGTTTTGTGTGTGTATTTCAGTATTAACCGGGTCGACAAAATTAATGCTGTGATTTACACACCAATGTCGATAGCCCTCGTCCTCGAGAGAATTGTATGCACGCCAAGAATCAGAGCAAATGGTAGTGCCAGGCAATATAAAAAGTTTTATTAGTGGAATAAGAGTTTCTTTATTCCGTGGAAGTGGTTGAGTCGCATCGTCTAAGAGCGGGATAATAAATTTTTTCTTGGAGACTCTTTCAATTCCTCCAAACACCCACACTTGAGACAAAACACGACCGACGTTGTGTTTCCGTCTGACAACAAGGGTTTCATCAATCTCAACTGTTATATGAGGACCACCTATAGGGGTTTGAGATGTTAGCCATTTCTCGCACACTTCACTACAGAAACTTCTCCAATCGACAGAAGTGTTGCTGTTTATGCTCAAGTTTTTGATAGTCTGGATGTGTGAAAAACTCTTATCACAAAATACGTTAATAAAACACAGCACTTTCCAGGGTTCGATGTGTGAATGGTCTAAAAATGAGCCTTTAAATGACGACACAGAAAATCCACAACGTCTTCTTCTCTTTGTCTTTGCTATTAGAGTTGTGTGATAACAACGAAAAAGGTTATCATGTGTTAAACAACAATTGTTACCGCAATTAGGACACTTGAGATCAGTTGGTAAGACACCGTGATTTTGAAATAAAGTTATACTGGTCTCGTTATTTCTAAAATGGCTTGCTATAATTTCGTAGAATAGAGGACGACAACCGGCACACAAGTGTTCCATAGTGAGCAACTGAAAGAGAAAGACCCACGCTCTAACGTCCTATTTATAGGGGATAATCACGTGACCCAGTTTTCCATACAGCAGCATTACAAACTCAAAAATAAATGGAAAAGCAGCCAAAAAAGTAAAATGATAGCCACACCGTACCTATCCCACCCATACATAACCTAACAATATTTCACCCTACACTAAAGAACCAATTAAAGCCCAAAATAAAGTAACATAACAAAACAAAAGTAAAAATATAGATACATAATATAAATACTCTTAGAATGAAAACACGTGTTCATGTGCACAAAAGTAGCCCAAATGGCTATAAAAATTAGTAGATGGTAATGCACATATTAATATTTAGAGTAGCCAGCAGAGGGCCAAAATTTCCAAGGCTATAAGCAGTGGTACTAACTCAAAATAACAAAGAGAAGCACCCAATACTATGAAAAGAAGTAGAATTATAGCCAAATCCTACCGACCCCTACATATCCTTACTAAACAAAACCTAACCTAACCTAACCTAACCCAAACAAACCAAAGCAAAGCATAACAAACCTAACCAAAAATAAGGAAAGATAATAAAAAGTAACATAATGAAATTACCCAGTGAATAATAACACGTGTTCAGGTGCACATTTGTAGCCCAAATGGCTATGAAAATGAGGAATTGGTAATGTACATAATAAGTGGATGGCTATCGGCATCGAATAAAATCCCACAATTGCCAGATCTCCAATAAAATGTTAAATCAAATGGTTATTTTGGGAATTAGTGTTACCTAACCTGACCTGACCTAACCTAGACCACAACAGACTACCGGGACCTAACCTGGGCAAACTATCGGGACCTAACCTGGGCATAAAACCGTTGTACAATTAATAAAGTGACCGAGTAAATATCCCGGGATGTAGATGGATGTGGTAACACTGCACTTCCATTACCAATAATTTACAGAGTAACCACAAGATGGCAACACAGTGATATCAAGGAATTAATGACAGGAGTAGACACTAGATGGCAACAATGTAACATCCTGGATATGGAAATTTCCATAAAAAGAGTAGGACGCTCATAGACAATATTGCCAATACAAAATATAATAGGGCAAATATAGCCAAACCAGCCAAAAGTAGCGTGAATATTGTAACATTTACAACTATGAAAAGACTATAATTGTAGTGAAAACATATCAAACGTAAACACAAGAGAACCAATCTCCCCACCTGAAACTAGCTTCATCCAACGCACCCCCAATATTGCATGCGTCTTGAATAACGTGGAATATAACGAAAAGCAACGAAAATAACGGTAGGAAGTCAATTATATAGGCAGAACCACAGTGAAATGCGTGTTTTCCCCCACCCAAAACCCCGGATTCCCAGGCTCTCCCCCATGTTTGTATTGGGGTATGAAAACGGGGCATCTCCGAGAGATACACCATTGATGAAAAGTGTCTTAGAATGGTCCTAATTAGTGGTAAAACATACTAATATTTACGTACTAGTGAACCCAGGTTTTCTGTAAAAATACCGTCATTTCCTGTACTTTACCACGGTTATTTCCCGGTAGTTTGCCCAGGTTAGGTCCCGGTAGTTTGCCGCAGTCTAGGTTAGGTTAGGTCAGGTTAGGTCCGGTAGCTTGCCGAAGTCTAGGTTAGGTCAGGTAAGGTCAGGCTAATTTCAATATTAGCTAACTTGGAAATGGGGCATTTCCGAAGAAAAGTTGGTACGGTATTTATTGAAAAAATTACCGTTTTGTAGCAGTGTTGCCAGATTTGGTTAGGTCCCAGTATTTTGCATTTCCTGTACTTTACCATGGTTATTTCCCGGTAGTTTGCCCAGGTTAGGTCCTGGTAGCTTGCCGCAGTCTAGGTTAGGTCATGCTAATTTCAAAATTTGAATATGCCCTATCTTGGAAATGCCATAGAATAAAATAGTCTTAGAATGGTTTAAATAAGTGGGTAATGAAGGTAGAAAAACCGTACGCAGTAATGGTAATTCTTTCAATATTTACCGTATTTTACCACGGTTAGTTCCCGGTATTTTGCCCGGGTTAGGTCCCGGTAGTTTACTGCAGTTTAGGTTAGGTTATGTTAAGTCATGTAAGGTCATACTAATTTCTAAATGCTATATTTGAATATGACCTAACTTGGAAATGTTAAGAAAAGTGGGTATTTATTGAAAGAATTACCGGGTATTTTTCCCTGGGTCATTTCCTGTACTTTATCACAGTTATTTCCCAGTAATTTGCCCAGGTTAGGTCCCAGTAGTCTGCTGTGGTCTAGGTTAGGCTAGGTAAGGTCAGGCTAATTTCAAAATGCCCCATTTGAATATGCCCTATCTTGGAAATGGGGCATTTGAGGAAGAAATACCATAAAAGAAAATAGTCTTAGAATTGTCTAAATAAGTGGGTAATGAAGGTAAGAAAACCGTACACAATAACGGTAATTCTTTCAATATTTACCGATATAGGGCATTTCTGAAGGAAAGTGTTTTAGAATGTTGTGAATTTGTGAATATAGAAGGTAAAAACATTGTAATAGAAAATAACAATAGAATAGATAATTACCGGTTGATTTTAGTACTCGTATTTCAATTTTTTATTTTTTTTTTAATTGGGTAAATTTTCCGAGCTGCACGTGTGAGATTTTCAGACAAAATATAGCTTTTCCAAGATTTTTTTAAGTGAATAATTCAATTTTTTTCATGTGATTAGTTTAATTTTAACATCCATTTATTGTGCAAATATCCTGTTTTAGCCATACATACCTAACCCAACCCAACCCAACCTAACTAACCAAACCAAACCAAACCCAACCTAACCCAACTCAACCTAACCCAACCTAACCTAACCAAACCAATCCTAACCTAACCCGACCCAACCTAACCTAAGCTAACCCAACCAAACCAAGCCTAACCAAACCAATCCCAACCTAACCCAACCCAACCCAACCCGACCCGACCCGACCTAACCTAACCTAATCTGAACCATTGCAGACTATCGGGACCTAACCATAGCAGACTATACCCGGACCTAACCTGGACAGACTATACGGAGTTTCACAAGGTAAGACCTATATCAAACTTAGAGAAATTTGACCATAATAACTTATATCACGGTGAAAATTACATATCTCATACCATAAAACACCCTAACTTATTATTATTATATATACCGTACCGTAAAACTCCCTACCTTGGGACAATTTTTACATGTGTTAGTGAATGATTATCATCATTATTATTATTATTGTCATCATTATTATCATTATTATTATCATCATTATTCTTATTACTATTATTATTACTATTATTATTACTATTATTATTACTATTATTACTATTATTATTATTACTATTATTATTATTATTATTACTATTATTATTATTACTATCATTATTATTACTATCATTATTACTATTACAATTACTACTACTATTATTATTATTATTACTATCATTATTATTACTATCATTATTATTATTATTATTACTATTACTATTACAATTACTACTACTACTATTATTATTATTATTATTATTATTATTATTATTATTATTATTACAGAATGGTGGACTGAAGCAGAGTATATCCACACCTGACCTAAGACACACACACACACAACAAGCAGCACCCAGTGAAAACAATACCCTCCAGTGTTGTATGTAGGTATGTATGTATGTGTGTGTATTTGCTCTCTTTCTCTCTGTATGTGTGTGTGTGTATATGTATGTATGGATGTGTATGTGTATATATGTGTGTGTATGTATGTATGTATATATGTGTGTTTGTAATAATAAATAATAATAATAATAATTAATGGTTTATTAATACAGTTTTAGAATATATACAAAACTGTTAACAAATTAATTGGGTATTGTTAGTATGTGTGTGTGTGTATTTAAATTGTGTGTGTGTGTGTGTGTACATAAATTGTGTGTGTGTGTATGTGTGTTTACATAAATAAACAGACAGAGAGTGGGAGTTTCTGAGTCCCATATTATCATTATTATTATTATTATTATTACTATCATTATCATCATAATTACTACTATCATTATTACTATTATTACAACTAATATAATTTTTACTATTATTACAACTAATATAATTTTTACTATTACTTTTATTACTGTACTACTACTACTATTATTATTATTATCACTATTATTATTACTATTACTATTATTACTACTACTATTATTAATATTATAATTATTATTATTACAGAATGGTGGACTGAAGCAGAGTATATCCACACCTGACCTAACACACACACACATACAAGCAGCCAGTGAAAACAATACTCTCCAGTGTTGTAAATAGGTATGTATGTGTGTATTTACTCACTCTCTGTAAATATGTGTTCTCTCTCTCTCTCTGTAAATACGTGTTCTCTCTCTCTCTCTCTCTCTGTAAATACGTGTTCTCTCTCTCTCTCTCTCTCTCTGTAAATACGTGTTCTTTCTCTCTGTAAATACGTGTTCTCTCTCTCTCTCTGTAAATACGTGTTCTCTCTCTCTCTCTCTCTCTGTAAATACGTGTTCTCTCTCTCTCTCTGTAAATACGTGTTCTCTCTCTCTGTAAATACGGATTTTCTCTCTCTCCATGATCAGTACAACTGTATATATGTGTGTGTATATGTATGTGTGTGTGTGTGTATGTATATGTATGTATGTATATGTGTGTGTGTGTATGTATGTTTGTATATATGTGTGTGTGTGTATGTATGTATGTATATATGTGTGTTTGTAATAATAAATAATAATAATAATAATTAATGGTTTATTAATACAGTTTTAGAATATATACAAAACTGTTAACAAATTAATTGGGTATTGTTAGTATGTGTGTGTGTGTATGTATGTGTATATTTTAGTGTGTATGTGTCTGTGTGTATATATTTTTAGTGTGTGTGTGTGTGTGTGTGTGTGTATGTAAATTGTGTACGTAAATAAACCGACAGCAGACAGACAGAGAGTGGGAGTTTCTGAGTCCCATACTATTATTATTACTACTATTATTATTATTATTATCATTACTACTATTATTATTATTATTATTACTACTATTATTATTATTATTATCATTACTACTATTATTATTATTATTATTATTATTATTGCTACTATTATTATTATTATTACTATCATTATTATTATTATTACTATCATTATTATTATTATTATCATTATTATTATTATCATTATTATTATTATTATTACTATCATTATTATTATTATTATTACTATTATTATTATTATTACTATCATTATTATTATTATTACAGAATGGTGGACTGAAGCAGAGTATATCCACACCTGACCTAACACACACACACACATACAAGCAGCCAGTGAAAACATTACCCTCCAGTGTTGTAAGTAGGTATGTATGTGTGTATTTACTCACTCTCTCTCTCTCTCTGTAAATACGTGTTCTCTCTCTCTCTCTGTAAATACGTGTTCTCTCTCTCTCTGTAAATACGTGTTCTCTCTCTCTCTCTGTAAATACGTGTTCTCTCTCTCTCTCTGTAAATACGTGTTCTCTCTCTCTCTCTGTAAATACGTGTTCTCTCTCTCTCTCTGTAAATACGTGTTCTCTCTCTCTCTGTAAATACGTGTTCTCTCTCTCTCTGTAAATACGTGTTCTCTCTCTCTCTGTTAATACGTGTTCTCTCTCTCTCTCTCTCTCTCTCTCTCTCTCTCTCTCTCTCTCTCTCTCTCTCTCTCTCTCTCTCTCTCTCTCTCTCTCTCTCTCTCTCTCTCTCTCTCTCTCTCTCTCTCTCTCTCTCTCTCTCTCTCTCTCTCTCTCTCTCTCTCTCTCTCTCTCTCTCTCTCTCTCTCTCTCTCTCTTTCTCTCTCTCTCTCTCTCTCTCTCTCTCTCTCTCTAGGTGGAAGCGACCACAAGCTTATAAGATTTTCAGTTAAGGTCCCTAATATGGAGTCCGTGACCCCGGTGCATAGAAAATTAGACATGGGGAGAGCGGACTTTGCAGGTCTTCGTGAAGGCGTTGCTGAAATGGAACTAGAGGAGGGAGAGAGTGCTGATGATCTGTGGAGGTCATTCTTGTCTTCCTTCATGGAACTTCAGTCGCGCTTTATTCCTCTGAAGGGAACAGGTCAGAAGTTCATTCAACCGAAGTGGTTTAATCGGGAAATCCGTAACCTACTAAGGGAGAGGAGAACTGCGTATCGTCGAGCGAAGGCATCTGGGGACTTTGACGGTCATAGAAGACTAAATCGAAACGTGAAGTCCAAAATAAGGGCGGCTAAGCGTGCTGAGGAGGTCCGTGTGGCTAGACTCTGCAAAGAGAACCCCAAGGTGTTTTTCAGTTATGTGAATGGCCGTAAACCAATCCGACGCAGGATCGGTCCCTTGGTGAATGAGGATGGAGCATTGATGCACTCTGATGCAGAAAATGCTAACCTCTTAAATGAGTACTTCTCTTCAGTGTTCTCTGAGGAGAGTGGTCCCATTCCCGAACCTTTGGACTCCTTCAGTGAGAAGTTGGAGTCAATGGTCTTCACCCAAGAAGAAATCGAGAGAAAACTAATCGAATTAAAAGCAAACAAGTCCCCCGGTCCGGATGGGTTCTTACCTAAAGTGTTGAAAGAAGTGCATGGTGAAGTATCACGGCACCTGTGCATGGTCTTCAACAGGATAATCCAGACTGGATGCGTTCCTAGAGACTGGCGTGAGGCAGAGGTGACTCCTATCTTCAAGAAGGGAGATGCTAGCCAACCGTCAAACTACAGACCCATCAGTTTAACCTCGATAGTCTGTAAACTCATGGAGAGCATCATGGTGGACAAAATAACAGCATACTTAGAATCAAATTTGCTACTGAGGGGTTCCCAGCATGGGTTCCGGCAGCACCGGTCATGCCTCACAAATCTGGTGGAATTCTTCCATTTTGTTTTCAGTGAGCATGATCGGGATAAAGCGGTCGATGTTGTCTACTTAGACTTTCAGAAAGCCTTTGATAAGGTACCCCACCGCCGCCTCCTTCGGAAAGTGCGTGCACTGGGCATAGACGGAAATGTGGCAAATTGGATAGAGAACTGGCTAAGTGACAGACGGCAGCGGGTGGTAGTGAATGGACAGGCTTCAGAGTGGGTGCCCGTTACTAGCGGTGTTCCCCAAGGTTCTGTTCTGGGACCACTACTGTTTATCATCTATGTTAATGACGTGGATGGTGACATGGTTGCCAAGATTTCCAAATTCGCCGATGATACTAAGCTTGGTATGAATGTCGCGAAAGAAGGAAATACTACCCGCTTACAAGAAGATCTTAGGAAGATCGGGGAGTGGTCTGACACGTGGCAAATGCCATTTAACGTGAACAAATGCAAAGTTATGCATATAGGCCACAGAAACCCCCGAACAGAGTATGACCTTAAGGGCAATGCTCTCGTAAGCACTGATACTGAGAAAGACTTGGGTGTAACTATCACCAGCGACCTCAAGTTCTCAAAGCAGTGTATTGAGGCTGAGAAGAAAGCCCAAAGGATGTTAGGGTACATAAAGCGACAGTTTGGATACCGGAACAAGGAGATAGTACTTTGTCTGTACAATTCCCTTGTCCGACCGCACCTGGAGTATGCAGTCCAGTTTTGGAGTCCTTCTTACCGGAAGGATATCGCTAGATTGGAACGAGTGCAAGCCAGGGCAACCAAACTTATACCCTCTCTTAGACACAAGAGCTATAAAGATCGGTTGGTAGAACTCGACCTATTCTCTTTGGAAACCCGGAGACTGCGTGGTCAGCTTATCGAAGTGTTTAAAATACTACGAGGCTTTGACAATGTAGACTACAGGGACATTTTCCAACTCAGTGAGGGCACAACCAGGAATCATGGCTACAAACTTGAACTAAAGCGATACAACCGTGATCTGTGTGGTAAGTTCTTTACATACAGCATCTGCGGTACTTGGAATGCGCTTCCTGCTGATGTGGTCAACAGCAACTCTGTGGATCAGTTCAAGTCCAGATTAGACAAAGCCTTAAACCACCGTCTAGGTGTTTAAGCCGTTGTGCGAGTGTTCCTTGATGGTTTCACATGACACATTCGAGGACGGTCGCCTACTTGCGCAACTAAACCCACAGGTACCCTCTTTGTATGGATCGTAAGGTCCCCTAGGGTACTTCTTTTCCTTGTAACTCCTTGTAACTCTCTCTCTCTCTCTCTCTCTCCGTGACCAATACTGTATGTATGTTTGTATATGTGTGTGTCTGTGTATATATATATGTATGTATGTGTGTGTGTGTATATATATATATGTATGTATGTTTGTATGTGAGTGTTTATAGGATATGTGTGTGTGTTTCTGGGCCATGTACGCACTTCCAATTATACGTACAGATAGATCATTTTATTGTGTACGTGTCTGTATGTATGTTTTTATCAATTTTATATACGTTTTATTAAGGACCTTGTGATCATGTTTTAAAATTGGAGGCTTCTGATTCCTCCAGACCATGCCATGAAACAAGCTCCTTCCATATAGGTGTGTGTGTGTGTGTGTGTTTGGAGGCTTCTGATTCCTCCAGACCATGCCATGAAACAAGCTCCTTCCATATAGGTGTGTGTGTGTGTGTGTGTTTGGAGGCTTCTGATTCCTCCAGACCATGCCATGAAACAAGCTCCTTCCATATAGGTGTGTGTGTGTGTGTGTGTTTGGAGGCTTCTGATTCCTCCAGACCATGCCATGAAACAAGCTCCTTCCATATAGGTGTGTGTGTGTGTGTGTGTTTGGAGGCTTCTGATTCCTCCTGACTGCCATGAAACAAGCTCCTTCCATATAGGTGTGTGTGTGTGTGTGTGTGTTTGGAGGCTTCTGATTCCTCCTACCTCCTATGCCATGAAACAAGCTCCTTCCATATAGGTGTGTGTGTTTGGAGGCTTCCGATTCCTCCTGACTATGCCATGAAACAAACTCCTTCCATATAGGTGTGTGTGTGTGTGTGTGTGTGTTTGGAGGCTTCTGATTCCTCCTGACTGCCATGAAACAAGCTCCTTCCATATAGGTGGTGTTTTGTAGTAATATTTGAAGGATTCGTATAACTCCAATTATCTGACTACATCACAGATCCCTTAAGGAGGTAATTCACTTTTGTTACATTAAATATTATTGTAGTAGGTTATTTCTTATTTATTCACTTTTGTTACATTGGAGTGCCTTGATTCCTCCAAAGTATGCCAGGAAACAGAACCAGAAGAACCAAAATAATGGTGTTCTGTTGTTGCTTGGAAAAATAGTTTGGAGGAATCAGTTACTCCAGATTTACCAACACAAAATTTCCCCCTTGACTGTCCCACTTGTCAATGACTTTCCTTCTTCCTCGGGTGCCATATGACCTTGGCTGTTATGTTGCCTAATATCAATCAATAATATTTACAGGTCACACCACCAAGATGGAGGACGTATGAATATTTACAAGAGGTCTACTGTAACAAACACAAGTGATGTGATGTGCTACTTGGTGTGGGGTTTGGGGGGTGCTGGAATAGGGGGACAGGCTTGGAGGGGGGGTAGAATGTCTGGCCCCTATTCCTGCACCCCCGTAACCCACCCCCCAAGCCTGTCCCCCTACTCCCGCACCCAAAAAAACCCTCCCGATACCCCCAAAAAAACCCGCACCTCTCCTAAACCCCCCCCAAGCCTGTCCCCCTATTCCCACACACCCCAAACCCCACCCAGCACCCCAGACCAACACCCTACACCCAGCACCCCAGACCAACACCAACACAGAAGGCATGAAGGCTCGGCTATAAGGTCAACGATACTTCCTGATATTAAGAAAAACCCACTTTTTATAGACAGAAAGTATTTAATATGGACGTTTGTGAGTGAACAACTACCTCCCTCTTCAGCAGTACAGAGTTGAATCTGAAGAGGGAGGTAGTTGTTGCCTCACAAACATCCATATTAAATACTTTCTGTCTATAAAAAGTGGGTTTTTCTTCACGTCATTGTGAATTACCACTCTACTTCCTCATGTACTTCACAATGTCTATGGTCTGGGTCTTGTTTTACTCTGTTTTTACAGATAAACTTTTTTATCTTTTTCTCTTATCTGCCAGAATTGATAAATTGTTGATTTGCTTTGGTCAATTATACTGCTGTCATATAGAAACTTCCCAATTATATTTTCTTCATCATAGTTATATATATATATGGATGCTGTAGCACTATGTGTTTTTATTCCTTTCTACACTATAGGCTTCACAGTGTAGTAGGAAGTGTATGACATCTTCCTTTTCATTTCCACACATTATATATACAGTCGGTGTCAAATATAATCATCCATATAGGGGTAACTCAAGTAAGAGTTTGACAGCTTCCCTCTGTTCCTTAGATGATAAACTTTCTAATAAATAGGTTTGGTACCATCTTTTATTTTACTACAAGCAGCTACGCACTACTTAAAACAATAACATCATATGTAAACGTGAAAACATTAGACAGTAAATTGTTTGAGATACCCATATGTGGATGATTGTTATTGACCACGACTGTACATTCCATTGTTTGATTACTAAACCTCTTTCTGTCTCCCAAGTTGATATTGTTGGTACGACACTTGAACATAATTATCACTGCTTTGGTGTTATTGTAAATGTCTTCTTGTCCTCCCAGTTCTTTTCTCCACTCTCTATACAGCTTCAGACTATCTTTTACTTGCATCTCACTTTTCCACCTTTCTTTTTTCCCACTTTTTCACCGATTTCAGCATTGTTAATGTCTATTCCTCTTATTCCCATCATTCTTCTATCTTCCAACAGCCTTCCAATCCACTTATTTTTCCTCTTTTTCCAACCTCATTTCTTGTATCACACTCTCCAGTAGAATGTTACTTTCACCTCTTAGAATATGCTGCCAGTATTTTAATTGTCCCTCCATAATCCTACCCTTATTACAGTTTCTTGCGTATAACTAGGCGCTCCCACACTGTTTTCTAACCTTTGTAGTTTCTTTATTTCTTCTTTATCATACATTTCCAGTACACTTTGCCTATCATTAATCTCACACAACCCACCACAGAAGGCATGAAGGTTCAGCTATAAGGCCAACACCACCACAGAAGGCTCAGCTATAAGGCTAAGCAAGGTATGTATGGTATATATACAGTATGTCTGTCAAGTGAGTATATTATACTATGTTTGTATGTCTGTCAAGTGAGTATATATATATATATATATATTAACACTATTACCGCACCCCCTAACCCCCCCTCCAAACCTGTCCCCCTACTCCCGCACCCCCTAAACCCCCCCCAAGCCTGTCCCCCTACTCCCTCACCCCCCTACAGCCTGTCCCCTACTCCCGCACTCTTCCACCCATTATATATATTATATTGTTACTTATTGTTTCTTGAGTTAGTCAGGAGACATGGGCTTTCTCTTACCACTCTCATTTGTGTTCACAGAAAGCCAACCCACCCTCTAAGAACACTTGCTATAGTTATTGTTAATTGTACCATTACTATTTGGTGTGTTACAACACTTATGTTAAGTGTTCAAGTGCTTGGGAGGTTGTGCTGGTTGAACATGGAGTAATACAGTTATGTTCTGTTCAAGTGCTTGGAAGGTTGTGCTGGTTGAACATGGAGTAATACAGTTATGTTCTGTTCAAGTGCTTGGAAGGTTGTGCTGGTTGAACATGGAGTAGTACAGTTATGTTCTGTTCAAGTGCTTGGAAGGTTGTGCTGGTTGAACATGGAGTAATACAGTTGTGTTCTGTTCAAGTGCTTGGGAGGTTGTGCTGGTTCAACATGGAGTAGTACAGTTGTGTTCTTTTTTTTGTCAAGTTTTTCCTCAAACCTTTGGTATGATTAATTAAAGACCCTGTGATGGTTTTTGAGACTTGGTTGGTGTCTTGTGATTCCTCCTGACTATGCCACCAAACATGCTCCTATATTGGTGATGTTTGGTGAGACTTGGAGGCTTCTGATTCCTCCTGACTATGCCACCAAACAACCTCCTATATTGGTGATGTTTGGTGAGACTTGGAGGCTTCTGATTCCTCCTGACTATGCCACCAGACAAGCTGCTTCTATATTGGTGATGTTTGGTGAGACTTGGAGGCTTGTGATTCCTCCTGACTATGCCACCAGACAAGCTGCTTCTATATTGGTGATGTTTGGTGAGACTTGGAGGCTTGTGATTCCTCCTGACTATGCCACCAGACAAGCTGCTTCTATATTGGTGATGTTTGGTGAGACTTGGAGGCTTCTGATTCCTCCTGACTATGCCACCAGACAAGCTGCTTCTATATTGGTGATGTTTGGTGAGACTTGGAGGCTTCTGATTCCTCCTGACTATGCCACCAAACAACCTCCTTCCTTCCACATAGATAGTGTTTCATGATAATATTTGAAGGACTCATTTACCTCCAATTTTCTGACTACATCACAGGGTCCCTTAAGGGGGTGCGGGAGTAGGGGATAGGCTTGGGGGGGGGGCACAGAATATGGGGACAGGCTTGGGGTGGGTAGAAAGCCTGTCCCCTATTCCCGCACCCTCCTAACCCCCCCCAAGCCTGTCCCCCTACTCCCGCACCCCCCAAAAACACCCACACACCCCTAAACCCCCAAAGCCTGTCCCCCTATTCCCGCACCACTTGGATAAAATATTGAGGGGTCCTTGGACAGTGGACTACCAACACCTCCTTCCTTACCTTTACAGCCACACTGACACCTAGTTAGTCCACAGAATATTTTCAAGTAACACACTTTCTGTCTGATGCATAATGATTGTCTGGTAGCAAAAAGTGTCTGTTAAATCTGAAATCCTTTAAATGGGGGTCCATTAAATCAAGGGTCGAGTGTATTAGGAAAATACCATATATTTCAAGTGTCGAGTGTATTAGGAAAATACCATATATTTCAAGTGTCGAGTGTATTAGGAAAATACCATATATTTCAAGTGTCGAGTGTATTAGGAAAATACCATATATTTCAAGTGTCGAGTGTATTAGGAAAATACCATATATTTCAAGTGTCGAGTGTATTAGGAAAATACCATATATTTCAAGTGAACAGTGTTTTTTTCTGACACCTAGCAAATGATAGCTAGGGCTAGGAAAAGGAAAGTCATACAGAGTATATACATAATGATATATGATATTGGAGCCATGAGAGGTACACAAGTTATGTGAATTGATACAATAGCCTGGGGATGTTCTTTTGTTATGTGTTGTACTCTGTGTTAGGAGGGAACAATACAGTTGTGGTCAATAATAATCATCCACATATGGGTATCTCAAACAATTTACTGCCTTTTTTTGTGATTTATATCATACAATAGTTTTATCTTGATTAATAAGTGGGTATTAGTACAGAAGTGGACCTGAATTCAGCAGTGTTGCCAGATCCGGCTGGGTCCTAGTATTTTACCCCTGTCATTTATTGTACTTTATCACGATTATTTCCCGGTAGTTTGCCCAGGTTAGGTCCCGGTAGTCTGATGCGGTCTAGGTTAGGTTAGGTAAGGTCAGGCTAATTTCAAAATGCCCCATTTGAATATGCCCTATCTTGGAAACGGGGCATTTGAGGAAGAAAAACCATAGAAGAAGTGTCTTAGAATGGTCCAAAATAGTGGGTAATGACAGTAAAATATCTATTATACAGTAAGGTCCACTTCTGTACCTTTACCAATAAGTGGTATCGATCTGTTCATAATTATCTGGCCCGTGTACTGTATACTCTAATAAATTAAATATGGCACGCTGGGGTAAATGAGTTTGACAAGTTGACAACCATGCGAATATATCCTATCTGGCAACACTATGCACTAATCAACAAGAGACAGTGATGCCAAGTATGGGGAATTATTCTTAGGCATAGAGAATTAGAGGTAACTATGGGGAAATTATATAAAGATTGTTGAAGAGTAAACAGGGAAATTCTGTTGAAGTTGGGAAAATTTCATCAAGCAGACCTGGCAACACTGCGCACTACACAACAACAAACATATCTGGTAACACTGACGAGACCAAAACAAATATGATGGCGCCAAGACTTGCTCCATATTTATCGCGGGTAAATATTGACATTATTTAATTAATTATTTATTCCCTGACTATTCAAGGTGTTAATAAGTATATAAAGGACCCCTGTGGTGTAAATAAATAACGATAAGTGGATAAATAAGGCGATAATTGATTAAATAAGACGATAACAAATGAACCTGTGAGTGGAAAAATTTATCACTGGAAAATAAATATTGACCATTTCATTATTTATTTATTCCCTGACTATTTCAAGGTGTTTATGAGTTAATAAAGGACCCCTGTGGTGTAGATAAATAACGATAAGTGGATAAATAAGGCGATAATTGATGAAATAAGACGATAAAAAATGATCCGGTGAGAGGAAAAATTTATCATTATTTTGTTATTACTGCCTTTATTTTATTTATTATTTATTCCCTGACTATTTCAAGGTGTTTATGAGTTAATAAAGGACCCCCGTGGTGTAAATAAATAACGATAAATGGATAAATAAGACGATAAATTATACAGCTGGTGGGACCCGAGTGTTAAAAATATTGGTATTTATTGAAAGAATTACCGTTTTGCAGCAGTGTTGCCAGATCCGGTTGGGTCCCAGTATTTTGCCCCAGTCATTTATTGTACTTTATCACGATGATTTCCCGGTAGTTTGCCCAGGTTAGGTCCCGGTAGTCTGATGTGGTCTAGGTTAGGTCAGGTCAGGTAAGGTCAGGCTAATTTCAAAATGCCCCATTTGAATATGCCCTATCTTGGAAATGGGGCATTTGCGGAGAAAATGCCATAGAAGAAAATAGGGTAAATATTGAATGAATTACCGTTATTGAGTACGTTTTTTCTACCTTCATTACCCACTTATTTAGACCATTCTAAGACTATTTTCTTCTATGGCATTTCCTCTGCAAATGCCCCATTTCCAAGATAGGGCATATTCAAATGGGGCATTTTGAAATTAGCCTGACCTTACCTGACCTGACCTAACCTAACCTAGACCGCATCAGACTACCGGGACCTAACCTTGGCAAACTACCGGGACCTAAATTGGGCAAACTACCGGGAAATAATCGTGATAAAGTACAATAAATGACAGGGGTAAAATACTGGGACCCAGCCGGATCTGGCAACACTGCTGCAAAACGGTAATTCTTTCAATAAATACCGAAAATAGTCTTAGAATGGTCTAAATAAGTGGGTGATGAAGGTAGAAAAAACGTACTCAATAACGGTAATTCATTCAATATTTACCAAAATATTTTATTAAATTTATTTATTTATTTATTTAGTAGAATGAGGGCAGACTGATTTCCAAATTAAGATTGTATAAGAAATACCATAGATGAAAAGTGTGTTAGAATGTTCCAAAATAGTGGGTAATGATACTAAAATAGGTATACAATATATATAGTGAATTAAATAATTTGGTAAATATTGAATGAATTACCGTTATTGGGTACGGTTTTTCTACCTTCATTACCCACTTATTTAAACCATTCTAAGACTATTTTCTTCTATGGCATTTCCTCCGCAAATGCCCCATTTCCAAGATAGGGCATATTCAAATGGGGCATTTTGAAATTAGCCTGACCTAACCTGACCTGACCTAACCTAACCTAACCTAGACAACAGCAGACTACCGGGACCTAACCTGGCCAAACTACCGGGAAATAACCGGGGCAAAATACTGGGACCTAGCCGGATCTGGCAACACTGCTACAAAACGGTAATTCTTTCAATAAATACCAAAATATTTTATTAATTTATTTATTTATTTATTTATTTATTTAGTAGAGTGAGGGCAGACTGATTTCCAAATTAAGATTGTATAAGAAACACCATAGATGAAAAGTGTGTTAGAATAGTCCAAAAAAAAAATTACCGAAATAATTCTATACTAATACCATAAGTTGTAGTTATTAATAAAAGTCTATTAATAAAAATCTAATTAAGGGTTTATAAGTTAAATAATAATAATAATAATAATAAAATAATTACAATAATACCAATAATAATAATAAAATAATAATAACAATAATAATAATAAAATAATTATAATACCAATAATAATAACAATAATACCAATAATAATAATAATACCAATAATAATAATAATACCAATAATAATAATAATACCAATAATAATGATAATAACAACAATAATCATAATAATTTCTTTTCAGTTGTCGACGCTCGTCAACGGTATTCAGAGTCGGTCGGTTCACGGCATCGCACCGCTCACCTCGGCCGTTGTAAGTCTATTAGGGTCGCGTTAGGAATTTTTTTAAAGAATATAAGGAGGTCAATATTTTAACACATTCTCAAAATTTTATAAGAATTTGGAGGTCAATATTTTTAAACATTCTCAAAATTTTATAAGAATTTGAAGGTCAATACTTTATTTAATATATAATAATTATAATAAAAAGGCATTCTAACCAGAATTATAAACACTGCCTCACCTACCCCTCCCTTTCTCTCTCTCTTTCTCTCTCTCTCTCTCTCTCTCTCTCTCTCTCTCTCTCTCTCTCTCTCTCTCTCTCTCTCTCTCTCTCTCTCTCTCTCTCTCTCTCTCTCTCTCTCTCTCTCTCTCTCTCTCTCTCTCTCTCTCTCTCTCTCTCTCTCTCTCTCTCTCTCTCTCTCTCTCTCTCTCTTAAGAAGGCTAATATTTGTGCAATTATTTTGTTTTATTGATAATTAAATATATAAATATTCGAGTATAAAAATATGTTAGGTGGATTCATGTATAATCTTCTTATTTATTTTATTGTCAAGAATGTAACACTCCATTTTTACATTAGTCACTCTTTATATTAAAAGCGCCATTTTCTCTTCTATCTATCTATCTATAGCTCCGACGCCTCGTTCCCTCCGGGAACTCCCCTCAAGGGGGTGGCCACGGCAGAAGTGTCTCCAGTTCTCCCTGTTCCAACACTCCCTCCTTACTTGTTCAAGCCCTCCTCTGCCCCTCATGTTTCTCTCCTTTACATACTCTTCCACTCTGTTCTGCCATCTAACCGGTGGTCTGCCTCTCACACCAGGTCCTACAACTTCACTTCCATACACCTTCTTTACAAATTCCTCGCCTTGCATTCTCTCCACATGTCCATACCATCTCAATGTATTACGTTTCACTCTCTCAACCACTCCACACTCAATACCAATTGCCTTCTCACTCATACCACATCTCTCATATACACTCTCATTACTTTCTCCATCCCATCTAGTAAGTCCACATGCTCCTCTCAAGTAACTCATTTCCACAGCACCTATTCTAGACTGATGCGCCCTATTCCATGTCCATGTCTCCGACGCATATGTCAGTGTTGGCAGGATTATACTATTTCGTAGTCCCCTTTTCACTTCCATACTCACACTTCTACCCTTCATAATCCTCCCCAGTGATCCTATGACCTGTCTACCCTTCACTGCTCTCTCCCTAATTTCTCCTTCCATACTTCCATGTTTACACATAACTGTACCCATGTACTTAAACTCCTTCACTTCCTCCATCCTCTCACCCCTCAGAGTTATCTCACATTTCGTCCCAGTTGGTACAGCCACTCTGTAAGGTGTAGCAAAGTCAATCACTTCAGTTTCTGCTCTTTCAAATACCATCACTTTACTTTTACCCACATTCACCTTCAATTTCCTTCGTTTACACACAGACTGAAATTCGTCCACCACTCTCTGTAAATTCCTTTCACTCTCAGCCATCAGCACAGTGTCATCCGCAAACAAACTTGCCGCCAGGGACCAATTTGCTTCATTCAACCTCAACTTCACCCCCAGACCATTCACTTTGGCTTTCACCTCTCTCATACAACCATCCATATATATATTGAACAGCCATGGTGACATAACACACCCCTGTCTCAGCCCTACACTAATATTAAAACTCTCACTTAGATCACCCTCTACCCGTACACATGCTTTTGCATCTGCATAAAAAGCCTCAATGCCTTTCAGTAAAGGCCCCCCAACTCCATAAATTCTCAACACCTCTGTCATAGCTTTCCTATCAACTCTATCATATGCCTTCTCCAAGTCCATGAAGGCAGCATACAACTTCTTACCCTTCCCAATATACTTCTCCACTATTGATTTTAATGCAAATATTTGGTCCACACATCCTCTACCCTTTCTGAACCCTCCCTGCTCCTCACTAACTTTATTCCCTGTTACTTCCATCAGTCTCTCAGTCAGAACCTTCCCGTAAACCTTCCCCGGTACACTAAGAAGGCTTATTCCCCTATAGCTCATCCTTACTTCCCTTCCCCTTATACAAAGGTACAATTATGGCTCTCCTCCAATCCTCTGGCACCTCTCCCTGCCTCCAGGCCAATGTACATATAAGCAACATCCACTCCACCACTACCTCCCCCCCACACTTTAACATTTCAGCAGTTATCCCATCCACCCCCGGTGCCTTTCCCATCTTCAACTTTCCTATTGCTTTCCTAACCTCTTCCCTTCCTAAATCTCCCTGTACACCCTGTCGTCTACCACCTGCCTCCATCCCCATGCATGTCACCACCGCCTCCCCTCCCGTCCCCCATCACACTTCTTCCACACTTCTTTCACTTCCTCACTTCTACTCACAGTAACTCCATCCTCTCTCTTCATTCTCACACTACCAGACTTTCCTTCTCCTTTTTCTCTTTTAACCTCCTTCCAGAATAATTTCTTGTTCTCTTTAAACTTTTCACTCAGCTTCATACCAAACTCCTCATCCACTCTCCTTTTACTCTCACTCACCATCATTTTCACTTGTCTCTTACACACATTATATTCTCTTTTCCATCTCTCTCTCACTTCTTCCGGCACATTCCTCTGTAGTGTTCTCCGATATGCCTTCCTCTTATCCTCTACAGCATCTTTCACTTCTTCTGTCCACCAAGCACTCCCTTTCTTGCCCCTCTTCTGTGACTTATATCCTACTACCTCTGCTGCTGTCCTTAATACTCTCATCTTAAACATTTCATACACCGCATTCACTCCCACTCCCTCACCTATCCCCATCCTTACATCCCCCAGCGCCTCACCCACCCTCCTCTTATATTCCTCCCTATACTCTTCTACATCTAATTTCCCACTAGCCACCACCCTCTTATTCCTCACCCCTTCATCCCTCCTACTATACTCCCACTTAACCCTAACCTTCATCCTCACCAACACCGCAAAATGGTCGGAGCAATGGACCATTCCTCTCACTACTTTTGCGTCATACACATCCTTCCTCAACCTTTCATCCACTGCCACATAATCAATCAAACTCTTCTGCTCTCCTCTCTCATCCCTTCTCTTCCATGTATACCTGTGGATCATCTTGTGCTGAAAGAAGGTGTTCGCCAAGAACAACCCCCTCTCAGCACAGACATCCACCAGATATTCACCATTCTCATTTGTTCCTTCTACACCCCATTTACCCACAATATTCCCCACTTCCTCACCTCCCACCTTTCCATTCATGTCTCCCGTCATCACTATTCTCCTTCCATTATCAATTCCTCTCAGACATGCATTCAGCTCTTCCCAAAACACTCTCATCTTCTCTCTCCCTGTCTTACTCTTTTCATTCACTGGTGCATAAGCACACACCCAAGCATACTTCACCAAGCCAATCTTTCCAGTCATCCATACAATCCTCGATCCATTCCACCCATGTCCATCCACTCCCTTCCACACCCACGGAGACACCAACAGCGCACACCCTTCCTTCCCTCTTCCTTTACTCTTTTCATTCATGCCCGTCCATACTACTCCTCCCTCCATTCCCTCCCACAGTCCACTCTCCCTTCCTTCCTGACACTCAACCACTCCACATCCTTTCACGTGTGTCTCCGTCACTCCCATCACATCCACTCTTCCTTTCTTAAAACATTCTACAATCTCTCGCCTCTTGGTCCCATCCGTCATTCCATTCACATTCATAGCTACCACTCTCATACAATCCCTCTTCCCTACTCCCTCTACAGGGCAACCCGGAGACCCTCCCCCGCCAGTAGCCATATCTGTCCACTCCCCCATTGGGGGGCCACTGATGGCTGGCAAGGCCAATGCAGTGCTCATTCCCGGAGGGACACGGGCCGTCGGCATTGTCAAAAGCTAAAAACAAGGTCATAAATTTAAAAGAAATTATCACAAAATATAAAAACATGCAGTCATAGAAATTAAAATCTTAAAAACACTAAAATACAATAAATATACAATAAAAACCTTAAAACCTATATGTGGGGGAAGCTAGGTCTCACCCCCACACCGCCTTCCCCTTTGGCTCCACCTCCTGAATGGATAAAAACTAGATAAAAAAAGGAGGTGTACCCCCGAGGTCACCGCTTGGAGGCGGGGTAAGGCTTACCTACCCTTCCTGGGGAGGGGTAGGTCACCGAGGTTCTTGCTTTTCCCAATACTGATAGCAGTTAAGCACAGTAGCAATCCTCGACCTCATTGGTTACGATATTGCCACTGCGCAAAGCAGTGTTATATTATATGTTATATTATATCATTAACAATTATATATATTTATTAGTGAGGATTTATTGTATTAATAATTGTCTTCAGATAACATGTATCAGTATAATACTAATTTGTATAATTCATCATACCATTGTTGTTGTATATTACCCATAGTATTGAGTTAATATGTAACAGTGTATTTATAGCCTCACTCCCTCCAAGGGGGTGGCCACGGCAGAAGTGTCTCCAGTTGTCCCTGTTCCAACACTCCCTCCTTACTTGGTCCATCCCTACTGTCCCTCATGTTACTCTCCTTTACATACTCTGTATACAATACATTAATAATTTATATATGGAGTCCTGCATTATACTGATAAATTACCATCATTAATACCATCAATGTTCTTCTTGTATATTACCCATAGTAGTAGGGGAGGTGGCCGAGTGGTTAGTGTTCTGGACTCATATCCTAGAGGTCGGGAGATCGATCCTCTCAGGTGAGGGCCTGAGAATATTTACTCTTCCGATTTGAGTTTGAGGCACTAACTATAAGGCCACCAAACGTCGTAAAACACCCTCGCTGGTACCATAACACCCTCGCTGGTACCATAACACCCTCACTGGTACCATAACAGCTGCAGTATTTGGGAATAACCCTCACTTCCCTCCCTCTGTGGCTGGGTACCAGTTCGGAAGTCGTGACGTGTGTGTATGAGCAGCAGTTGACCTGGGCCACGGTAACGGGCTTGATTAAGTCTATGTCCAGTGTCGGAACATAGATAAAAAAAAAAAAAAAAATAGTATTGAGTTAACATGTAAGAGTGCAGTACTAATTTGTATATGTTTTTTCAGGATGTATGTATGGTGACACAATACATTGGATTTTCACAGCTTTATCGGTTTTGAATAGAGGATGACACCAATTACCTTCACAACAATACCAACTATAATACCTTACCTTACCTTACCTTACCTTACCTTACCTTACCTTACCTTACTTTACCTTACCTTATCTTACCTTACCTTACCTTACCTTACCTTACCTAACCTTCACAACAGTACCAACTATATACCTCACAATACAATAATGGTAAGTGTGTGAAGTGAAGGGAGAGTTTACCCTGTAGTGAAATGGTAGGGATAAACCAGTTTTTGTTATCAGGCCTTACTATGGATGTAAACATAACTGTACCCCTTGTAGTGCCACAAGGAGATGTGGTTGTGTGGTGGGGGGCTGCTCCCTCCTAAAACAGGGATTGGGGGGTTGAGATGTAGAGTGTATGTGTATGTGGGGGGGGGGGGGGGGTTCTATGTTTGGGGCATTTTGTTTGGGAGGGTGTGTGACGTGACGAGGCTACCTCCAGTCAGGAGAGGAAGGCCTCGTATATGTATGTATGTGTGTGTGTGTGTGTATGTGTATGTATGTATGTGTGTGTGTGTGTTTTCATCTTGGCAACAACAGTCAAACAGTGTGTGTGTTTTCAGTACAAGAATATTATTATGGTAATGGTGTGTGTGTGTGTCTCTCTACATTGTGTGTGTGTGTGTTCAAAGGATAGTGATAAATGTATTTTCATCTTATATTGAGAGCCTACTAGAGAGAGTAAGTAAGTAATTATTTATTGGTTATTTCATACCAAGGTATATTAATATTAAATCTATCTTCAAGACAGGAAAATATGAGTAATGGTAGATGGTTTTTACTCTCATCATTTTCACTCAATAAATTCTGCTGGCATTAAATATTGCAAGATATCAATTTTGGCCCCAACTTTATTCCATATCAATGATCTTGTGTCTATGTACAGTCACGGACAATAATAATCATCCACCTATAGGTAACTCTAACAAATTACTATCTAAAGTTTTCATGTTTTGTTATTATGTATTTGTTGTTGTTGTTGTTGTTTTGACTAGTCGGTAATTACTGCTTTTAGTGAAATAGAAGATGGTAATTAACCTATTTATTAGAAACAGTTAGATAGAGATAGTGAGAGAGAGAGAAAGAGAGGGAGGAAGAAAGAAAACATTTACGTGATAATTGCTATTGAATATTTTCATGTTTTGTTATTATGTATGTGTTGTTTTGACTAGTCAGTAATTATTGGTTGTAGTGAAATAGAAGATGGTAATTAACCTATTTATTAGAACCAGAGGGAAGCTGTCAAACATTTACATGAGTCACCCCAATGTGGATGAATATTATTGTCTGTGACTGTACAACACAATATGTGTTAGGGGGGTGCGGGAATAGGGGACAGGCTTTATACCCACCCGAACCCTGTCCCCCTATTTCCGCACCCCCCTAAACCCCCCCCCCCAAGCCTGTCCCCCTACTCCCGGACCCCCCTAAAGCCTGTCCCCCTACTCCCGCACTCCACCCATTATATATATTATATTGTTACTTATTATTTGTTGAGTTAGTGAGGAGACATGGGCTTTCTCTTACCACTCTCATTTGTGTTCACAGAAAGCCAACCCACCCTCTAAGAACACTTGCTATAGTTATTGTTAATTGGATATCTTTGTACCATTACTATTTGGTGTAAGACCCTGTGATGGTTTTTGAGACTTGGTTGGTGTCTTGTGATTCCTCCTGACTATGCCACCAAACAAACTCCTCCCTTCCACATAGATAGTGTTTAGTGATAATATTTGAAGGACTCATTTACCTCCAATTTCCTGACTACATCACAGGGTCCCTTAAGGGGGTGCGGGAGTAGGGGACAGGCTTGGGGGGGGGGGGGGTGTGGGAATATGGGGACAGGCTTGGGGTGGGTAGAAAGCCTGTCCCCTATTCCCGCACCCCCCTAACCCCCCCCCAAAGCCTGTCCCCCTATTCCCGCACCACCTGGATAAAATATTGAGGGGTCCTTGGACAGTGGACTACCAACACCTCCTTCCTTACCTTTACAGCCACACTGACACCTAGTTAGTGCACATAATATTTTCAAGTAACACACTTTCTGTCTGATGCATAATGATTGTCTGGTAGCAAAAAGTGTCTGTTAAATCTGAAATCCTTTAAATGGGGGTCCATTAAATCAAGTGTCGAGTGTATTAGGAAAATACCATATATTTCAAGTGTCGAGTGTATTAGGAAAATACCATATATTTCAAGTGTCGAGTGTATTAGGAAAATACCATATATTTCAAGTGTCGAGTGTATTAGGAAAATACCATATATTTCAAGTGTCGAGTGTATTAGGAAAATACCATATATTTCAAGTGTCGAGTGTATTAGGAAAATACCATATATTTCAAGTGTCGAGTGTATTAGGAAAATACCATATATTTCAAGTGTCGAGTGTATTAGGAAAATACCATATATTTCAAGTGTCGAGTGTATTAGGAAAATACCATATATTTCAAGTGTCGAGTGTATTAGGAAAATACCATATATTTCAAGTGTCGAGTGTATTAGGAAAATACCATATATTTCAAGTGAACAGTGTTTTTTTCTGACACCTAGCAAATGATAGCTAGGGCTAGGAAAAGGAAAGTCATACAGAGTATATACATAATGATATATGATATTGGAGCCATGAGAGGTACACAAGTTATGTGAATTGATACAATAGCCTGGGGATGTTCTTTTGTTATGTGTTGTACTCTGTGTTAGCAGGGAACAATACAGTTGTGGTCAATAATAATCATCCACATATGGGAATCTCAAACAATTTACTGCCTTTTTTTGTTATTTTTATCATACAATAGTTTTATCTTGATTAACATATGTGAATACATTTTTTATCTCAATTTCATGTAGTTGACTTATGGCTGTGTGTCACCCCCAGGTCACCCCCCAGGTCACCCCCCAGGTCACCCCCAGGTCAGGAGGAAGTGCAGCAGACATTGGTGAAGACAGTGTAGGACTTGGAACTACCTGACAGTGTGGTTGGTTGGGGAGCATCCTAACAAACTATATTTTGTGGATATGGAGACTGAGTTTGTTGTTGGATATAATTAAAACTGACAAGTGTGGTTGGTTGGTTGGGAAGCTAACAAACAAACAAACTACACAACCCGTCTTTGTGAGTCTATGTGTACTTATGTGTAGGGATTGGGGGGTTGAGATGTAGTGTGTGTGTGTGTGTGTGTGTGTGTGGGGGAGGGGGAGGGAGTTCTATGTTTGGGCATTTTGTTTGGGAGGCTGTGTGATGTGACAAGAGGAAGGCCTGGTGTGTGTGTGTGTGTGAATGTATATGTATGTGTGTGTATGTATGTATGTGTATGTATATATGTATCTGTATGTGTATGTATGTATATGTATGTGTGTATGTAGGCCTCATATATGTGTATGTATGTATATTATTATGTGTTTGGGAGGGTGTGTGACGTGACGGGGGCTACCTCCAGCGTGGAGATGAAGGCCTCGTATATGTATGTATGTACAGTCGTGGTCAATAATAATCATCCACATATGGGAATCTCAAATAATTTACTGTCTTAATGTTTTCACGTTCACATATATGATTTTATTATTTTAAATAGTGTGTGTGTGTGTTATTGTTTTAAGTAGTGTGTAACTGCTTGTATTAAATTAAAAGATGGTAGTTAACCTATTTATTGTAAAGTTTATCATCTAAGGAACAGAGGGAAGCTGTCAAACTCTTATATGTGGTGCTCCTATATGGATGATTATATTTGACACCAACTGTATGTATGTTTTTTACCAATATATTTTATTTTGGGTAACATTTCAATAATATTATCTGGGATGCCTGTATATATATAGGGTCCATTCCACAGTGGTTGGTATTGGTTTGTAAGCACGCAAACAAAAGAATTTTAGCCGTGTAAATGACTTCTGGGTGAATTATTTAATGAATTTTGTGATTAAACTATACAGTGATGATTATTATTATTATTATTATTATTATTATTATTATTATTATTATTATTATTGTTATTATTATTATTGTTATTATTATTACTATTATTATTATTACTGGTATTATTATTTTTATTATTATTATTATTATTAAATGACTTGTGGGTGAATTATTTAATGAATTTGGTGAGTAAACTATACAGTGATCATCATTATCTAACTGTTGGATAGATTTTGTGAATACGGATACTCACCTTTTGGAAAATAATGAAGCCTTACAAGTGTGGTTGGTTGGTTGGGAAGCTAACAAACCAATACCACTGTGGAATCAACCCATGTACAGTTGGCCACAGAAATTCTTACACAGGTTACATGGAAAGAGAAGTTATTAATTGATTATTGTGAATGTACTGTAATGAATAGTTTACCAAGTGACTCTTATCATTACAAAACAACAAACCTAATAATAATAATAATCACTGTATAGTTTACTCACCAAATTCATTAAATAATTCACCCACAAGTCATTTAATAATAATAATAATAATAATAATAATAATCACTGTATAGTTTACTCACCAAATTCATTAAATAATTCACCCACAAGTCATTTAATAATAATAATAATAATAATAATGTTGTATTGCAGTTACATATATAATCTTAACCTTTTATCTTTCTCTATGCATCTTCTTTCACACTTTCTATGTAAGGTTAGACAGCTGTTTCTCTCTATTTCACACACACACACACACTGTCTGTCTCCTTTCCTGTGCCTTCTTTGATATTATTATTATTATCAATATTATTATTATTATTATTTTTATTATTATTATTTTTATTATTATTATTATTAATATTATTATTGTTAATATTATTATTATTATTATTTTTATTATTATTATTATTATTATTATTATTATTATTATTTTTATTTTTATTATTAATATTATTAATATTATAAGTTGGCTTCATATCCACCTGTGTATGTATTAGGTTTTGTAAAAATTATAAATTGTATAATTATTAGATTTAGTAAGAATTATAAGCTAATTTGGTTATATATTTGTTACAGAGTTTTGGAATTAACTGGAATTAACTGGAATTAACTGGAGTTTTGGAATTAACTGGAATTGTACAAGTATGAGACCTCCTTCCATCTATAACAACAATAACAACAACAACAACACATTATTATAGATTACTGTAAGTATTTGTATTCATGGTATATACAGTACTATGGTTCTGTTGTCTTTATATGGAGACATTGTATGTACACTCGCGGTCAGAAATTGTGCCCTGATCCCTTGGCACGATGAATAGCAACTAGCCAAGCTTTGATGATTCCAACAAATGTGTGTTGTAGGGATACGCACAGTTGTTCGAACCTTATAAAAAAAAATTTTATATAAAAAAAAATTTATATAAAAAAAAATTTTATATAAAAAAAAATTTATATAAAAAAAATTTTATATAAAAAAATTTTATATAAAAAAAAATTTTATATAAAAAAAAATTTTATATAAAAAAATTTTTTATATAAAAAAAAAATTTATATAAAAAAATTTTTTATATAAAAAAAAATTTTATATAAAAAAAAATTTTATATAAAAAAAATTTTTATATAAAAAAAAATTTTATATAAAAAAAAATTTTATATAAAAAAAAATTTTATATAAAAAAATTTTTTTATAAAAAAAATTTTTATATAAAAAAAAATATATAAAAAAAATGTTATATAAAAAAAAAATTTATATAAAAAAAATTTTATATAAAAAAAAATTTTATATAAATAATTTTTTTATATAAAAAAAAATTTTATATAAAAAAAATTTTATATAAAAAAAATTTTTATATAAAAAAAAATTTATATAAAAAAAAATTATATAAAAAAAAAATTTATATAAAAAAAAATTTTATATAAAAGAAATTTTTATATAAAAGAAATTTTTATATAAAAAAAAATTTTATATAAAAAAAAATTTTATATAAAAAAAATTTTATATAAAAAATTTTTTTATATAAAAAAAAATTTTATATAAAAAAAAATTTTATATAAAAAAAATTTTATATAAAAAAAAATTTTATATAAAAAAAAATTTTATATAAAAAAAAAATTTATATAAAAAAAATTTTATATAAAAAAAATTTTTATATAAAAAAAAATTTTTATAAAAAAAAATTTTATATAAAAAAAAATATATAAAAAATGTATATAAAAAAAATTTTATATAAAAAAAAATTTTATATAAAAAAAAATTTTATATAAAAAAATGTTTTATATAAAAAAAAAAATTTTATATAAAAAAAAATTTTATATAAAAAAAATTTTTATATAAAAAAAATTTTTATATAAAAAAAAATTTTATATAAAAAAAATTTTATATAAAAAAAAATTTTTTATATAAAAAAATTTTTTATATAAAAAAAAAATTTATATAAAAAAAAAATTTATATAAAAAAAAATTTTATATAAAACAAAATTTTATATAAAAAAAAATTTATATAAAAAAAGTTTTTATATAAAAAAAGTGTTTATATAAAAAAGTTTTTATATAAAAAAAAAATTTATATAAAAAAAATTCTTATATAAAAAAAAGTTTTATATAAAATAAGTTTTTATATAAAAAAAAATTTTATATAAAAAAAAATTTTATATACAAAAAAATTTTATATACAAAATTTTTTTTATATAAAAAAAAATTTTATATAAAAAAATTTTTTATAATTTTTTTTTTATATAACATTTCTTTTTATATATGTTACAAACCCAGTATATCCAGAGGTCGCCAAATTAATTAAAATGCAAAGTCGTAAAAACATTTATTTTAACATTAAACACATTTATCCCAAGAACATCAAAACACCAGGAATTCATATATCCCAAACCATTCAACAACTCAGTAGATTGCCCAATAATAATAATAATAATACCACACTCAAGTTAAAGAGAATACAAAACTCTTACAATAACTTGACACCACGTAACTCTACACTAACAATAACAATAATAACTAATTATAATCCCGAGTTCTCGTAATACACTCGTAATACACCAGTAATACACTCGTAAGACACCAAACTTAATAATAATAATACTTAACTGAATTAATGCCAGTCTGATACAATTAGTCCAGTTACATAAGGGGGAGAAATGGGCCTCACACAGAACACTTCAATTTGAGAAATGCTGAAAGAATGACACTGAGCATTTTTTTTTTTTTTTTTTTTTTTTTTTTTTCCCTGGCCTATCGACCTTGGTGTTGGTCATTAAGGCCTTTTATTTTATTTTTTTATTTATTTATTATTAATTTAATTTTAACTTTCTGCATATTATTTTATGCATTTATTATTATTATTATTATTATTATTATAATTATTATTATTATTACATTCAAACTTAAAATTAAACTTATATAGACACTGAGCACCGGCTTTTCTCGCTATATATATTCTTTGAGAAACCTAAGTCAGAACCACAACACTCCAGGATTGGCTATCTTGTAAACTTGTAATGATCCTTGATTGGTACAGACGGCCCAATATGTTAAAGAGGGAATCTGGACCTTCATAACACACTGTACACTCAAAAACCGACCAGGGCCGGTATTCACAAAGCATTTTAGAGTTTGGACTTGTTCGTATGTTTCAATTCTGACCTCACCATAGTGTTTCAGGTTCATTTCGAAGCAGTGAATGGTTTTGCTATTCTATTTGTGTGAGCTTTTATTAAGATTTCGAAGCAGTGCCGGGTCCTAGTCCTTGCCATGAATAAATGCTTACCAACAAAATTTTAAGTTAAGAGTGAACTTTGTTTTTGTGAATACGGCTCCAGGTCTTGGTCTCTCCTCGCATCCTTTTCGGGGTCGAACCAGGCAACGACCAGTTGTGGTGTGATGTAGGTCTTCCAGTCCCGTAACATATATATATATAAAAAAAATATATACAGTATATATAAAAAAAATTATTTATATAATAAATTTTTTTTATATAAACAAAATTTTTGTCCTGATCCCTTGGCACGATGAATTGCAACCAGCCAAGCTTTGATGATTTGAACAAATGTGTGTTGTAGGCAGACGCACATTTGTTGTTCAAAGCCAGGCTGTTTGCGATTCATCTTGCCAGGGGATCGGGACACAATTTCTGACCGCGAGTGTACCATGGATGTGTGTGTGTGTGTGTGTTTAGAGGCTTCTGATTCCTCCTGACTATGCCATGAAACAAGCTCCTTCCATATATGTGTGTGTGTTAGAGAGAGAGAGAATGTGTGTGTGTGTGTGTTAGAGAGAGAGAGAGAGAAAATGTGTGTGTGTGTGTTAGAGAGAGAATGTGTGTGTGTGTGTGTGTTAGAGAGAGAGAGAATGTGTGTGTGTGTGTGTTAGAGAGAGAATGAGTGTGTGTTTGTGTGTGTTAGAGAGAGAATGTGTGTGTGTGTGTGTTAGAGAGAGAGAGAATGTGTGTGTGTTAGAGAGAGAGAGAATGTGTGTGTGTGTGTGTTAGAGAGAGAGACAATGTGTGTGTGTGTGTGTTAGAGAGAGAATGAGTGTGTGTGTGTGTGTGTTTGGAGGCTTCTGATTCCTCCTACCCATGCCATGAAACAAGCTCCTTCCATATAGGTGTGTGTGAGAGAGAGAGAGAATGTGTGTGTGTGTGTGTGTTAGAGAGAGAATGAGTGTGTGTGTTTGGAGGCTTCTGATTCCTCCAAACTATTCCATAAAACAAACTCCTTCCATATAGAAGTGTTCTTACTCTTGCATTCTGTAAATAGAAATCAGAAAAAAAAACAATACCACACATAGTTATTCACGGTAAATTTACAGAAGTACTGAGTTCACTATATTGTATATTTTAGTATCATTACCCACTATTTTGGACCATTCTAACACACTTTTCATCTATGGTGTTTCTCTCAGAAATGCCCCGTTTTACAAATATAATTTGGAAATTAGTTTGACCTAACCTGACCTAACCTAGACTACAGCAGACTACCGGGACCTAACCTGGGCAAACTACCGGGATATAACCAGTATAAACTATCATAAAGTGACCGGGGTAAATTCCCGGGACCTAGCCGGATGTGGTAACACTGCTCAGCCCTAGCCAAGAACACAGTACTTGTGTAATAATACCCTCATAATAAATAATGAATGAAGAATACAAATTACATTATTATTGAAGAATACAAAACAAATAATAAATGAAGAATAACAAATTAAGAATAAATAAATGACTGCAAAATAAATAATAAATTAAGAATAAAAAATTATATATATTTTGCATTCTATTTAATTTCAGCTTGAACAATGAAGCAGGGTTGGGTTATCATCCATAGATACTGTACAGGGATGGAGAGTGACCAACAATCTATTATGGTACCATATGTAGAATTATATTATCCAATTGTGCATATTTGGGTTTGCTTGGTTAGGCTCCTTCCACACGAGAGGCAAAAAAACTGCAGGCAGACACTTTTACCAATAATGTGGGTGGGTGGTAGACACAAGTAGTAAATGGCTGCCAGAGACCGTTTGATATGGTAACACTTGTATAAAGCGAGAGAATTTCACTGGGTTGCCCGTGCCTGCTGTCTTTTTGGCTCTCGTGTGGATGGGACTTAATATTAAGGGGGTGCTGTGGGTCGGGGGGGGGGGGGTGCGGTGGGTTTTGGGTGGGTCGGGGGGGGTGCGGGAGTAGGGGGACAGGCTTTAGGGGGGTGCGGGAGTAAAGGACAGGCTTGGGGGAGAGTGACCATCAATCTATTATGGTACCGTATGTACAATTATATTATCCACTTTGACATTGTTTGGTTTGCTTGGTTAGTGAGTACAGTAGTTGCTTGTATCTAGTTTACATTGT
>JAWQEG010005387.1:0-35000 GCA_033782935.1 Petrolisthes cinctipes | reverse complement strand
AACTACCACTACTACTACTACTACTTCACAAGAATCACTAGTTAATGTGAGTGTTTTATGAAGTTACTGTGTGTGTGTGTGTGTGTGTGTGTGTGTGTGATGTTTCTCTCTCCACTAACACACACACACACACACAGGTATTATAACAACAGTAACATATTGTGTGTGTGTGTGTGTGTGTGTGATGTTTCTCTCTCCACTAACACACACACACACACACACACAGGTATTATAACAACAGTAACATATTGTGTGTGTGTGTGTGTGTGTGTGATGTTTCTCTCTACACTAACACACACACACACACACAGGTATTATAACAACAGTAACATATTGTGTGTGTGTGTGTGTGTGTGATGTTTCTCTCTCCACTAACACACACACACACACACACACAGGTATTATAACAACAGTAACATATTGTGTGTGTGTGTGTGTGTGTGTGATGTTTCTCTCTCCACTAACACACACACACACACACAGGTATTATAACAACAGTAACATATTGTGTGTGTGTGTGTGTGTGTGATGTTTCTCTCTCCACTAACACACACACACACACACAGGTATTATAATAACAGTAACATATTGTGTGTGTGTGTGTGTGTGTGATATTTCTCTCTGCACACACACACACACACACACAAAATGTTAATGTCGTTATCAAAACTGTGTGTATTTGTCACACACACAATGTTATATTGTTGTTATAATATCTGTGTGTGTGTGTGTGTGTATTTGTCACACACACACAGTATTATAATAACACTAAGGAGATAATACACTGTTGGTACATTGGAGCATCTTGATTCCTCCAAAGTATGTCAGAAAACAGAACCACATGAACAAAAATAATGGTGTTTGTTTTGTTGTTTGGAATAGTTTGGAGGAATTAATTGCTCCAGATTTATATTGGAGTGTCTTGATTCCTCCAAAGTATGTCAGGAAACAACTTCAACATTTTGACAATTGTGTTCTGTTGTTGCTTGGAATAGTTTGGAGGAATCAGTTGCTCCAGAATTACATTGGAGCATCTTGATTCCTCCAAAGTATGCCAGGAAACATGACAATGGTGTTCTGTTGTTGGTTGGAATAGTTTGGAGGAATCAATTGCTCCAGATTTACCACCAACACTGTACTATCCCCTAAAGTTATATTTGAACTCTTAAGCTCCTTCCACACGAGGCAAAAAAACTTCGGGCAGACACTGTTACCAATATCGTGGGTGTGGCACAAGTGGTAAATAGCTGCCAGAGACCGTTTGATCTGGTAACACTGGTAAAAAGCAAGAGAATTTCACTGGGTTGCTTCTTTTTGCCTTGTGTGGATGGGACTTTACAGGTATAAAATTATCACTGATGTTATTATAAAATTTGTCTGTGTGTGTGTGAGATATGTCTCTCACACACACAGACATACAGTATTATAATAACATCAATAATTTTTATTTGAACCTGATGTTATAATAATATTTGTCTGTCTGTGTGTGAGAGTGATCTCTCTCTCACACACACACAGTATTATAACATCATCAATAATTTTTACTTGAACTGTACATCGTTTTAGGTATGTAATTATCACTGATGGTTATAATATTTGTCTGTCTGTGTGTGGTATTTCTCTCACACACACAGACAATATTATAACATCAATAATTTTTACTTAAACCCTACATTCTTTTATGTATGTAATTATTACTGGTGTTATAATATTTGTTTGTTTGTGTGTGTGATATTTCTCTCACACAGACAAATATTATAATAACATCAATAATTTTTAATTGAACCCTACACCCTTACAGGTATAAATTAATTAATTTATTCACCTGGTGGAATTATAATTATGTTAATACTATAGAGGTTTTTTAATAAATTATAATAATTAATAATGTATTTAATTTTTATTTCCTGTTATTATACACTGTATTATATTAGAGGTTTTGTTCTTGTGTGTTCTTCTGTCTTGTTGTTCTTCTGTCTTGTTGTTCTTCTCTTCTTGTGTTTGTTCTTAATATTCTCCTCTCTCTCTCGTGTTGTTCTCTTCTCTCTCTCGTGTTGTTCTCTTCTCTCTCTCGTGTTGTTCTCTTCTCTCTCTCGTGTTGTTCTCCTCTTCTCTCTCGTGTTGTTCTCCTCTTCTCTCTCGTGTCGTTCTCCTCTTCCTCTTCTCTCTCTCTCTCCCACTACACACCTGTAAAATAAACAAATTAATTATTGTTAAGGTCATATATAAATAGAAAATATATAATAATAAATCTGGAGCAAATGATTCCTCCAAACTATTTTTTTTTTCCCAAGCAACATGCATACTTTGGAGGAATCAAGAAACTCCTAATGTAATTCTGGAGCAAATGATTCCTCCAAACTATTTTTTTTCCAAGCTACATACATACATACAAACTGTATATTATATAAATCATAGTGGGCAATTAGGTTATTATTACTATTACTATTATTATTATTACTATTATTATGATTTTTATTATTACTATTATTACTATTACTATTATTACTATTATTACTATTACTATTATTATTTTTATTATTACTATTATTATTATTATTGAATGTTACTGTACTTGAACATTTAATACAATCTTTGACAAAACACAAACAGCTGCTTACATTTCATAAGTTAACAGAAATAGATTGAGAAAACAAAATGTAAGAACAGTACTGTACAGTCGTAGTCAAAAATAATCATCCATAGAGGGGTAACTCACCTAAGAGTTTGACAGCTGTACAATGTTTTTTTTTTTAGCTTATAGGCTTTCCATTAAATAGGTTAGGTACCATCTTTTAATTTAATACAAGCAGCTACACACTACCTAAAAAAATAACATCATATGTGAACGTGAAAACATTACACAGTAAATCGTTTGAGGTACCCATATGTGGATGATTATTATTGACCACAACTGTACAACATAGCAGAAGAATCAGAAGGGACAGAACCAAAAGGTAGAGAACATAAGGACATGATGAGATGTTGTGACCTGTTAGAGAATTCACTTTAGGTGACAGAATTTTGTTGGTAGTAAATCTGGACCAACTGAGAGAGAGAGAGAGAGAGAGAGAGAGAGAGAGAGAGAGAGAGAGAGAGAGAGAGAGAGAGAGAATGGAAGGAAGAAAGGAATGAATGAGAGAGAGAATGGAAGGAATGAGAGAGAGAGATTGGAAGGAAGAAAGGAATGAATGAGAGAGAGAGAGAATGGAAGGAAGAAAGGAATGAATGAGAGAGAAAATGGAAGAATGAAGGGAAGAGAGAGAGAATGGAAGAAAGGAATGAATGAATGAAGGAGAGAGAGAGAAATACAACAATGTAATTCCATACAAACTTACAGTTGTAGTAGTAGTAGTTGATGTTGTAGTTGTTGTTGTTGTTCCTCAAGGTCCTATAGTAAATGCTTGTACTGTTGTTGTTGTTGTTGATGGAAGGAAGAACACAGTGGACAACAAACAAACAATGAAGGTTCCTCAGTCTCTTGTACAACTCCACAACTCTGTAACAACAAATTACAACCTATTTAATTTATGGATGAGCAAAGATAAGTGAAGAAATGTATTAATGAAAAATGATTTGTGAGAAGAAATATAGAGAATAAAATTAGGTCTTATGAATGAAATACCAGAACAGAAAAATTTAAAAACTTGACTGTAAAGGGCATATGCAAGAATGTTGGTGGTGTGGTACAGTTGGCAGCATAATAATAATAATACACACACACACACAGAGGAATAATACACACAGACAGACACAGGAATAACACACACACACACACACAGAGGAATAATACACACACAGACAGACACAGGAATAACACACACAGGAATAATACACACACACACACAGAGGAATAATACACACACACACACATCAATGTACTTTCTTGTCTAAGACTGTAAAACCTACAATGCCTCAAACTTCAAGGGGGAAGGATGGAGAAACAACTAAAGACTAAATAAGGTTTGTATGCAAAATAAATTAAATAAAAAAAAAAAGGCAGGGAGGAAGGAAAGAAGGTTTAGCATTGACCATTTAAGGTGAGATTCTCTTGTTGGTTAATTGGAAGGTGTGTGATTATTATTATTATGGAGTGCTACTGATTCCTCCTAACTCTACCAGAAAACACACTCTCAATGGTACTAATAATTAAGGGATCTGTTTGGTGGCATAGTTTGGAGGAATCAGTAGCACTCAATAATAATAATAATAATGATAATAATAATAATAATAATAATGATAATAATGATAATAATAATAATAATAATAATAATATTGATAATAATAATAATAATATTGATGATAATAATAATAATAATAATATTGATAATAATAATAATAATATTGATGATAATAATAATAATAGTTATAATAATAATAATAATAATAATCACACACCTTCCAATTCACCAACAAAATAATATCACCTTAAGTTGGAAGTAGTGTTGGTAATTCTGGAGTAAATTATTCCTCCAAACTATTTTTCCAAGCAACAGAACACCATTATTATTTTTGTTCATGTGGTCCTGTTTCCTAGCATACTTTGGAGGAATCAAGACACTCCAATGAACACAGGTATAGTGGTGGTAAAAGAACTGTCTGTCTGTGTGTCAAGTCTATATTAAGAGAGAGAGTAGTACAATGTTGGTGGTAAACTTGGAGTAAATAATTCCTCTAAATATTAACATGAAACACACACACCTATATGGAAGGAGCTTGTTTCATGGTATGGTTAGGAGGAATCAGAAGCCTCCAAACACACACACACCTATATGGAAAGAGGTTGTTTTGTGGTATAGTTTGGAGGAATCAGAAGCCTCCAAGTCTCTCTCTCATACACACACACCCATATAGAAAGAGGTTGTTTCATGGTTAGGAGGAATCAGAAGCCTCCAAGTCTCTCTCATACACACACACACACACACTCTCTCTCTCTCTAACACACACACACACACACACACACACACAAACATACAGAAACATACACATACACACAGACACAAACATAAATACATACACACACACACGAATGGAATAAATTACCAAAGAAGTGGTGGGTGTCAAAAACATACATAACTTTAAAGAAAAATATGGTAATTGTGATTTAAAATACGGGACATTACGAACCTGACTCAATCCTGTAAAGATACAAATAGGTAAGAACACACCACACACACACATAAACAAACATACAAACACACACATACAACAACATCCGTAGAGTCAACAATGGTGTAATAATGGTCTGATGGTATTACTGTTTTTCTATGGAGCCTGTCAAGGATTACTAAGTGTACAGTTGTGGTCAAATATAATCATCCATATAGGGGTAACTCACGTAAGAGTTTGACAGCTTCCCTCTGTTCCTTAGATGATAAACTTTCCAATAAATAGATTAACTACCATCTTTTAATTTAATACAAGCAGCTACACACTACTTAAAACAATAACACACACACAGACACACACGTTAACTACCATCTTTTAATTTAATACAAGCAGCTACGCACTACTTAAAACAATAACATCATATGTGAACGTGAAAACATTAGACAGTAAATTGTTTGAGATACCCATATGTGGATGATTATTATTGACCGCGACTGTATGTATATATGTGTTTGAGATACCCATACGTGGGTGATTGTTATTGACTGTGACTGTACATGGTTGGACTTACCGAGTGTGGACGGGGGGAGAGTGAAGGGAGAGTGACAACTTCATTACGGTACTGATCTTGATCCCAGGGAAGGTGGCGTTCCTCATGTGTCCACCTTGATGCTGAGGTATACCATGGATTGGTTTAGTATTTATATTCTCGTACACACACACACATTTACTCTGTCTCTCTCTCTCTCTCTCACACACACACACAACATAAATTTAGATACTAATTTCCACATTCTCCAAAATCAATAAGTAACCTGAGGACTATTCCTAAAGTTTGTCCCATTGGATCACACTCCAAAAAGAAATAATATCAATATAATAGAAAAAAAAAAAAATTGTGTGTGGGAAGACAATACACATGTAGTTAGTTAGTGTAGTGTACAGTCATGAGCGCTAATAAGTATACAGCTTTAGTTGAAGTGTTAAACAGGTCCAATTTTAACCATGAACTAATTCCAATGGAGATGTTATTGTGCATTTATTTACTGTCTCTATAGGTATTCCAAGCACACCTGGATACTTATTAGTGCTGGTGACTGTACCTAATGAGTGTGTACAGAAAGACAATAGTGTAATTTGAGTAAGTTGTGTGTATACAGAAATAAAATAGTACTGTAGTGTGTGTACCTTGTGTGTGTGTGTGTGTGGGAAGACCCCTAACACATCCATCCACCACTTGGCCTCCTCCCTACACGTTCCCTTGATGAAGGTGACGTGGTCTGGAGAACTGGTCACCGGTCACCTCCTCTGTTTCTGTCACCTCCACCACGCCCTGGGGTATGGTGTCTGCCTGTAAGGATATCAGTGTAGGGTCAGTTGTGGCTGAGAAAATGTACAAAGTGAGGGAGAAAATACACAATACAAAGGAATAGTGTGAGAAAGAACCAGAGATATTATGGACACACACAAACAAAGGAAAGAATGAATACTGTACAGCCACAATCAAATATCCACCAACAATATATATCCTTCCATCGTAGTAAATATCTTGGTAATAAAGAACAACATGTGTATGATATTGCAGCACCTTATAATAATAATAATAATAATAATAATAATAATAATAATAATAATAATAATAATAATAATAATAAATATCTTGGTAATAAAGAACAACACGTGTATGATTTTGCACCACCTCATAATAATAATAATAAATATCTTGGTAATAAAGAACAACACGTGTATAATTTTGCACCACCTCATAATAATAATAATTGAGGGGGTTGAGTTGACGTAAAGTGTTGTTGTATGATTATATTTTGATATGATACCGATTTATTTGTACGATGGAAGGAAAGTGTTGGTGGATATTTGATTGTGACTGTCCATAGGAGTCAATAATAATTAACAATATATAGGAATGGTTAATGTTGTGTTAGTAATGATAATATAATGTTGACAGTGTAAGTACAGTACAGTATCTCTGTCACAATAAGCTTCAATACTAACCAAACTTATAATACATACAATACGACACAAGATATTATGAAAAAAATAAAAAAATAATAAATAAATAAAAAAAATAAAAACAATGGCCTGGTGGAGTCAATTATATATAAAAGAAAAAAAAGAAAAAATATTACAAATATTACTAAAAAAAACAATGAACAAAACAAATGATAGTGTTTTAATGGTGTCAATATAAGTCCTGTACCCTTGTCATGAAAACTTCAATATGTACTAACAAAACATATCATACAAACAGAACACACATCCTTGCAACATCAGGAGTCAATGGAGGCTTTGTTTGGCAATTCTTCATACTCTATGTTTAGCATACAACAACAACAACAACAACACAAGCCAAGTGTACAGTCATCCAAAGAAGATCATGATGGTCGGGTTTTCAAAGTGGTCTGTCTGGTCATTAGTATATTCTTGATCCAAGCAACAGACCACCAAGTGCTACTTCTCCCCATTTTCTTCCACACCCTTTTGTACATATTTTTTTTTTGTATAAATTTCTGCGGCACATATTCGTCTATCCCACACACACACACACCTACACACACCCGCCCATATTACTCACCACCACCACTGTTATATTATTACTACACCTTCATACTCCTACCTTTCCTATAGTTACCACTGTATTACACCATAGACAACACTCTAGCCTTACAAACAATATCTTCCCCCCCCATCACTTAATTAAGGAGGAAATTCGGTGTTGGTAATTCTGGAGCAACTGAATCTTCCAAACTATTCCAAGCAACAACAGAACACCATTATTTTTGCACTTCTGGTCCTGTTTCCTGACATACTTTGGAGGAATCAAGACACTCCAATGTAACAAAAGTGAATTACCACCTTAATGCTGTCATTCCCTCACACCCACTACTTGCTCATTACATAACACCACCTCACAATCACCTTATGTCCCACCTTTCTCACTTAATGTACAGCCACCAGCAGAAATTCAAGTCCAACTCATGTACTTAATAATGTTAATATAACCAGATAGTTGCATTCTGAACCAGTTTTTATTCCAACAACATACATAATTTACCATATGAGAACTATATTATATATCTCTGTATTAAAATTGTATTACAACATTACTATAGTTAATACATACGTAGGTGGAAATGAAGAGAACTAATTTATACTGCCAACTGTACACTCTTGGTTCCGACCAGGAGTACAGTCAGCAGCATAAGTTGGCTTCATTTCCACCTGTGTATGTATTAGCTATAGTAATGTTGTTGTAATACAAGTTTAATACAGAGATGACAGATATAGTTCTCGTATGGTAAATTACGTATGTTGTTGGAATAAAAACTGGTACAGAATGCAACTACTTGGACTAATTAGCAATATTAAGTACATGAGATGGACACGAATATATGCTGCCGACAGTACCTGAAGGCCTCCCAGAAGAAAAAACTCACATGGAACCCTGCAGCAGAGTCAGCCTTCAGTGAGGTGAAATATAGGCTGGCTGACTACACCTTCTCTGTGTAACCCTACCTACTTACACACCTACATCCATATATAGGCTGTCTGACTACACCTTCTCTGTGTAACCCTACCTACTTACACACCTACATCCATATATAGGCTGTCTGACTACACCTTCTCTGTGTAACCCTACCTACTTACACACCTACATCCATATATAGGCTGACTGACTACACCTTCTCTGTGTAACCCTACCTACTTACACACCTACATCCATATATAGGCTGACTGACTACACCTTCTCTGTGTAACCCTACCTACTTACACACCTACATCCATATATAGGCTGACTGACTACACCTTCTCTGTGTAACCCTACCTACTTACACACCTACATCCATATATAGGCTGACTGACTACACCTTCTCTGTGTAACCCTACCTACTTACACACCTACATCCATATATAGGCTGTCTGACTACACCTTCTCTGTGTAACCCTACCTACTTACACACCTACATCCATATATAGGCTGTCTGACTACACCTTCTCTGTGTAACCCTACCTACTTACACACCTACATCCATATATAGGCTGTCTGACTACACCTTCTCTGTGTAACCCTACCTACTTACACACCTACATCCATATATACTGATGATGTATACAATGACACCAACAGCAGGACCGTCTTCAATCCACTTTGTTGTACCAGGCTTCAAATTGACCCCCCCCACCCTCGTCTCCCTCCATCTGAAAAACACATTTAATTAAGGGGGTGCGGGAGTAGGGGGACAGGCTTGGGAGGGGGGTTAAGGGGGTGCGGGAGTAGGGGGACAGGCTTGGGAGGGGGGTTAAGGGGGTATGGGAGTAGGGGGACAGGCTTGGGAGGGGGGTTAAGGGGGTACGGGAGTAGGGGGACAGGCTTGGGTGTGTGGGAATAGGTTACAGGCTTAGGGGGGTGCGGGAATAGGTGGAGAGGCTTGGGGGAGGGTTAGGGGGATGCGGGAATAGGGGACAGGCTTTGTACCCCGCCCCCAAGCCTGTCCCCCTATTCCCGCACCCCCCAAGGCTGTCCCCTACTCCCGCACCCCCTTAATTCATTCTACCTATGTATGTTATCATTTTGATATGCCTTATACATGTTGAGGGATGTATAATTTCAATCAATCAATCAATCAATCAATCAATCAATCAATCAATCAATCAATCAATATATATATATATATATATATATATACACACACCTTATACCAATTCTCTGTACAATTCATTCAGTAAATATGGAAAGAATTATATACAGTTATTGTGTACGGTTTTCCTACCTTCATTACCCACTTATTTAGACCATTCTAAGACTATTTTATGCTATGGCATTTCCTCCACAAATTTCCAAGATAGGGCATATTCAAATGGGGCATTTTGAAATTTGCCTGACCTTACCTAACCTAACCTAGACCGCATCAGACTACCGGGACCTAACCTGGGCAGACTACCGGGATATAACCGTGGTAAAGTACAGGAAATGACAGGGGCAAAATACTGGGACCTAGCCGGATCTGGCAACACTGCTACAAAACAGTAATTCTTTCAATAAATACCGATAATTCCTCCAAACTATTCCAAGCAACACAAAACTATTATTTTTGTTCTTCTGGTCCTGTTTCCTGGCATACTTTGGAGGAATCAAGGCACTCCAATGTAACAAAAAAGAATTACCACCTTAATGGACCCTGTGTGTGATGTAGTAAGAAAATTGGAGGTTAGTGAATCCTTCAAACATTGCCACCAAACACACACACACACACCTATATGCAAGGAGCTTGTTTTGTGGAATAGTTTGGAGGAATCAGAAGCCTCCAAACACACACACACACACCTATATGGAAGGAGTTTGTTTTGTGGAATAGTTTGGAGGAATCAGAAGCCTCCAAACACACACCTATATGGAAGGAGTTTGTTTTGTGGAATAGTTTGGAGGAATCGGAAGCCTTCAATTTACCAACATGAGAATCTCACTTTAATTTATTAATTAATTACCGTGACACACTCCATTGGCGGCTGTGTGGCGGCTGTAAGTACTGGCGGCTGTGTGTAAGTGCTGGCGGCTGTGTATAGATGAATCAAGCCGCCACTTACATACATTCTGTAACAATACATTATTAAGAGGTTATTTGAATGACACCACTGCCTGTGTATTTTGGCCGCCACACAGCCATTGGCGGCTGGGTGGCGGTGGCGGCTGGGACGGTGAGCCAGCCGCCGCCGCCATTAACACACTCACAAATTGATCTATGTAATCAGAAACTATTATGGTGGTATTCAAGAACATCCGTGGTGTATACGATGGTGTGGTACTGTACGACGGCTCTGTTGTTTGTCCATGGACCCATCGTATCGGTACCATGCATAGTATACACCACCAACGTTCTTGAATAGCATATGAACAGACGACTTCGACTTACCTCTGAGTCTCTATAGTAAATACTAAATACAATACCTTAGATTATCAAAGAGTTTACCTTAGATTTCCTTAAATTATCAAAAGTTTACCTTAGATTTCCCCAGATGTTTAAATGCTTATTTTCCTTAGATGGTCAGAATATTACCTTAAATAGCCCAAAATTACGATACTCTGGGGTAATTACCTTAAGAATGAAAACACTGGTAATGGCCGAGACAGGCAGGGTTGCAAAGCCGACATGCCCAAAGTAAATATATAACATCCAAGATAATTAATTATTGTTTTAAATATATTATTTTAATTAAAATTAGTATAATAATTATATTTTTAATTTTATACTCTTATTTATTTCTACTTAACTCATAATAAATAAATAAAATAATAATAAATAAATAAAATAATATAGTGAATTGCCGACCTGCACAAAGTATCGTACGTATACGACTGACTAAATTATCGATTTTTCAGATTATGGTACGCTGTATTAATCAATTATGGTACTATTATTTTACTACTATTACTAATATTATTGTACTACTATTACTACTATTACTATTACCAATATTACTACTACTACTACCATCACCAATATTACTACTACTACTACTACTACCATAACCACTACTACTACTACCAATATTATTACTACTACTATCAGCACCAATATTACCACTACTACCACCACCAATATTACTACTATTACTTTTACCAATACTACTACTACTACTACTACTACTACCACTATCCACCGATATTACTATTACTACTACCAATACAACACTGAATTATCGTACGCATGGCAACTCTCCAACGTTTTTCCGACTGGCAATCAGATGACGACATTTATTTTATTATTATTTATCGAATTTATCATCTGTATTATTATTCCCTCGCTTCCCACAGTGTGATATACCGATAGATATATTTATAAACTAAATCTCATAGCCATATGGACTTACCTAAGCTTTCAATATTTGAATAATTACGATAATACGCAAGGTTCCCAGACACCGACGCCATATTTAAAACGAGCGGGCAAATGCTGTTTTTATATATTATTTTTCTCTTCTATTTCTTATCTATCACTCCTCACGGTGGGTCACGTGGCTAAATTAATCTATTATCTACACATAAAAATTAGAATGAACTTACCTAAGGCTGTAATTAATGATTACTGAGTCGATAATTGACAACCACTCACCTGCGTCAAACCACGTTAATGGCGCCACACATGCGTAACCTTACGTAACGAATCTTCTAAGTTGCCAGATCCTGTTGGCAATGAACCCTATGATCTAACATCAGTTTTTCCCTTTTAATATAAAAACTACGATGTTAATTCGTCGAGATAGTCTTAAATTAACGACTATTTACTAAAATATAATTTCCCAGATACTAAGAGCTGCTGTTAATTGGTTATTTATTGAGATATTTACCGTTCTAATTAGCCACATCACGTACTAATACATTTTGATTTTGAGTTGGTAATAATATGATAAGTTAGGAAGGTTTCGTTCGAATCATCTCCTACTGACCTTCGTATATACATTTATTTAAATTATTCACTAAATACTATTCGTACGCAAATCATTTTAATTTGATAACGTAGGTATATTTTTACGCAAGGCTGCTATAGTGAAAAAATAACGAATTCATAATGTTTTAATGTCAAAATCTAAACCCACGTCAATCTAGTTAGCAGAATCGGACCGTGAGGTTTATTCTTTTTTTCTAACATTTCTAACGCCTTCCCATTCTCTAATCAAAAACCTTCCCATTTTCTATGACTTTTAAGGACCGACTATTTTAAAATTTAATATATTTTTAATGATGGACTATTTTAAAACCCAATATATTTAAATCCTTCGTTTTCTGTTCAGTCAACCGCCGACTCGAGCCTCGTTATAATGTGTTACACCTTTTAAAATTAAGTTGGAGGACGGAGGAAGCCTTAAATTGACCACAGGATGAAGGAAAAAGGAATTGGAGGACGAAGCAAGCCTTAAATTGACCACAGGACGAAGGAAAAGGGAGACAGGGGCAATTTATAACTGGGTACTTGAGAGTCAGACACACACTCTCTCTCTCTCTCTCTCTCTCTCTCTCTCTCTCACACACACACGGACACTCATTCTCTCTCTCTCTCTCTATTCGTTGGCTCCGGCATACAGTAATGCCAATTTGACGGATTTTCGGCTAGATCTAGCGGATTTGAAAATTATCTAGCGGGAAAAATATTGAAATTTTCAAGAGGATTTTACAAGAAGATTTTACAAGCGGATTTTAGAAGCGGATTTAACAAGAAGATTTTACAAGAAGATTTTACAAGCGGATTTAGCAAGAAGATTTTACAAGAGGATTTGAAAGGCCAATCTAGCGGAAAATTTTAAGAGCCTTTCCTATAATTAATTTAGCGGATTTTCTTGACTAGTCTAGCGGATTACAAAAATTTGAGTTTGCATCACTGCAGTTAACAGTTAAGGGGGTGCGGAAATAGGGGACAGGCTTGGGGGGGACTATGGGGGTGCGGGAGTAGGGGACAGGCTTGGGGGGGTTTAGGGGGTGCGGGAGTAGGAATACAGGCTTGAGGGGGGGTTTAGGGGGGTGCGGGAGTAGGGGACAGGCTTGGAGGGGTTTAGGGGGGTGCGGGAATAGGGGGACAGGCTTGGGGTGGGTAGAAAGCCTGTCCCCTATTCACGCACCCCCCTAACCCCCCCCAGCCTGTCGCCCTACTGCCGCACCCCCCTAAAGCCCCCCCCAGCCTGTCTCTCTACTCCCGCACCCCCCTAAACCCCCCCCCCCAGCCTGTCCCTCTACTCCCGCACCCCCCTACCGTACACAGACACACACACATATTCCCGACAGGTCCAAGTGATGTCTCCAAAAATCGCTCTATTTCACTTACTCCCTACGTCTAAACTACAATGCCTAGAAAATTAAATTTAGTTTCGTTCTAAGCAGCAACTCTTCCTCTTTCGAATGAGATCAACCCCAACTCTCTATGACTCCTGGGTACAAAGATATCATGTGAAGAAAAGACATGTAACTTTTGGCCAGAGAGCGAGGTGTGTCAGTCCTGGGTTGGGGCGGTTGATGGCGGACAGTTATTATTATTATTACTATTATTATTAAATGTCCCCCTACTCCCGCACCCCCCCAAGCCTGTCCTCTACTCCCGCAACCCCCCCCCCCCCCTCCCTCAAGCCTGCCCCCTACTCCCGCACACATTAAAATCCCCCAAACCCAAGGCAGAGGTGCATCAAATGGAGAGCGAGAACATATTTGCAACACTGTCAGCCATCACGCCAAACATTTACAACACTGACTGAGTACAGTTATCCCATTGCCACTCTGTTGGCTATAGCCCAGTCCCAAAAATATCCGCCAAAAGTGGCTATATATTCTCGGTATTGACATTTTGGTGAAGTGTGTAGCCTGGTATAGCCTATGTATGTACTGTATATGTATTTATGTATGTGCAGCCTGGTATATATATGTATGTATGTGCAGCCTGGTGTATGTAATGTATATGTATGTACAACCTGTACAGACACCGCTTACTGCTGGGTGGTGGTGGTGGTGGGAAGGACAATAACGCTTGGCTTATATCCATAAATCCAACCATGCGATAATCTTTGAAATAGTTTCATTCTCTTTCCCAACTCATTTTACCCAAGCTCCGTAAATCATAGCAATTCGTTGTGGTTTGTAAGCACGCAAACGAAAGAATGTTAGCCGTGTTAATGACTTCTGGGTGAATTATTGAATGAATTTGGTGAGTAAACTATTCAGTGATCATTATTATCTAACTGTTGTATAGATTTTGCGAATACGGATACTCACCAAATTCATTAAATAATTCACCCAGGAGTCATTAACACGGCTAATATTCTTTCGTTTGCGTGCTTACAAACCAATACCAACCACTGTGGAATGGACCCTATGTGTGTAAAGCAGTATATATTATATATATATATATATATATATATATATATATATATATACTTACTTACCTTTGGCCAGCAACATCTTGACACGAGAGGCATACAAACCCACACCATCCACTACACTATGTGGTAAAACACCCACACACACACACACACACATGCCAAAACCCACACCCACACATGGTAAAACACACACACCCACACATGCCAAAACACACACCCACACATGCCAAAACACACACACACACACACATGCCAAAACATACACACACCAAAAAAAAAACACACACACACACACATGCCAAAACACACACACCCACACCCACACCCACATGCCAAAACACACACACCCACACACACATGCCAAAACACACACACCCACACACACATGCCAAAACACACACACACACACGATAAAACACACACACATGCAAAAACACACACACCCACACCTACATGCCAAAACACACACACCCACACACACATGCCAAAACACACACACACACACACACATGCCAAAACACACACCCACACACACATGCCAAAACACACACCCACACACACATGCCAAAACACACACACCCACACATGATAAAACACACACACCCACACACACATGCCAAAACACACACACCCACACACACATGCCAAAACACACACACCCACACATGATAAAACACACACATGCCAAAACACACACACCCACACCCACATGCCAAAACACACACACACACACCCACATGCCAAAACACACACACACACACCCACATGCCAAAACACACACACCCACACATGATAAAACACACACACCCACACCCACATGCCAAAACACACACACCCACACCCACATGCCAAAACACACACACCCATACATGATAAAACACACACACATGCCAAAACACACACACCCACACACACATGCCAAAACACACACCCACACACACATGCCAAAACACACACCCACACACACATGCCAAAACACACACACACACACACATGATAAAACACACACACATGCCAAAACACACACACCCACACACACATGCCAAAACACACACCCACACACACATGCCAAAACACACACCCACACACACATGCCAAAACACACACAGCCACACATGATAAAACACACACACATGCCAAAACACACACACCCACACCCACATGCCAAAACACACACACCCACACATGATAAAACACACACACATGCCAAAACACACACACCCACACACACATGCCAAAACACACACACCCACACACACATGCCAAAACACACACACCCACACCCACATGCCAAAACACACACAATTTAGAGACCAGAGGACGAAACAGACCAAAACACACCCACACACATACCAAAACACACACCCACACACATACCAAAACACACACCCACACATGCCAAAACACACACCCACACATGCCAAGGAACATCCAACCCAAAACCCCCAGTACACAATACAACCAACCAGTTTACTTAGTACAAAGGCATATAATAATGATGATTCCTTTCTATAGTGGTAAATAAATAATATACACAGTCCAATGAAATTCACCCATTTATTTATTATAAACATTAAGGTGATAATTCTTTTTTGTTACATTGGAGTGCCTTGATTCCTCCAGAGTATGTCAGGAAACAGGACCAGAATAGCAAATATAATGGTGTTCTGTTGTTGCTTGGAATAGTTTGGAGGATTCAGTTGCTCCAGATTTACCAACACAAAACTTACCCCTTAAGATGATATTCTCTTGGTGGGAAATTGGAGGACCACCCACTCACTACACACTACTCACTACACTACCCACTCACTACACTACCCACTCCTCCAAACTATGTCAGGAAACAAACCAATCACATCAATATTACTATAGTCAAACCAGAATATACTGAGCCCTAGGGTGGGGTCCGGATTAAGAGTGGCATTGCCAAGTCATCACCAAAACAAACCCATATCGTTAAAATTTTAATGCATAAGCCAATTTGTAGTAGCTCTAAAGTATTCAATATATAATACAATGTTAAAAAGAAGTATTTATAATGATGAGTTAGGTTTATTGTAAGTATATTTACAACAACTCTATACAACATGTGACATGCTATTGTGTACATGTTGCCACATTTCTTGTGACAAAGGGTTAATGGTGGGTCAAGGACGTGTGTACTCATACATATCAGTCACCTGGTCATTCTCACACCAACCACTATGGACCACACATCTCCCAAGTGTGTCGGTGTTCTCCACAGCTAAGCCAAAGAAATTATTTATAATGTAAATAGATATTTCCTCCATGAGAAGGCCAATAGAGGACCCCTATTAGATCCCTCTCAGTCAGTTGCTGGTACAGTGAAGGCAACCCCATTAAATTTATCACAGAGAATGTTGGATACCATGTGGGTATGTTTTGGTGATGATTTGGCAACGCCGCTCTTAATCCTCGACCCTACCCGAAGGCTCAGTATATTCTGGTTTGACTATAGTGTTGTGGGAAATAATATACTGAGTCCAATTATAATTATATAGACTAAGATGAGATTCTCTTGGTGGTAAATTGAAGGACTACCCACTACCCACTACACTCACCACTCATCCACTACCCACTCACCACCCATCTACTACACACCCACTACCCACTCACTACACTCACCACTCATCCACTACCCACTCACCACCCATCTACTACACACCCACTACCCACTCACCACCCATCCACTACTCACTCACCACCCATCTACTACACACCCACTACTCACTCACTACACTCACCACTCATCCACTACCCACTCACCACCCATCTACTACACACCCACTACCCACTCACTACACTACCCACTAACCACCCATCCACTACCCACTCACCACTCATCCACTACCCACTCACCACCCATCTACTACACACCCACTACCCACTCACCACCCATCTACTACCCACTCACTACACTACCCACTACCCACTACACTCACCACTCATCCACTACCCACTCACCACCCATCTACTACCCACTCACTACACACCCACTACACTCACCACTCATCCACTACCCACTCACCACCCATCTACTACACACCCACCACCCATCCACTACCCACTCACTACACTCACCACTCATCCACTACCCACTCACCACCCATCTACTACCCACTCACCACCCATCCACTACCCACTCACTACACACCCACTACACTCACCACTCATCCACTACCCACTCACCACCCATCTACTACACACCCACTACCCACTACCCACTCACCACCCATCTACTACACACCCACTCACTACACTACCCACCCACTACACTCACCACTCATCCACTACCCACTCACCACCCATCTACTACACACCCACTCACTACACTACCCATTCACCACCCATCCACTACCCACCCACTACACTCACCACTCATCCACTACCCACTCACCACCCATCTACTACACACCCACTACCCACTCACCACACACTCTTCCAAACTATGTCAGGATGGTATTGCCTGGGTGACCGAAGCCGTTCCCAGGTTCTCGTGCCCCAAAATAGGGCGGGGGGATGTTGTGATGGTTTGGCCCCCATAGCTTCCTTCCTTGGGAGACATATAAGAAGAGGCTGGATGGAACCATTGTAGATACCTGTCCAGGATGTAACACAACACCTCATTCTATTAAACACATTATTGAAGACTGTAATACACACAAACACACTCACCAACAACACAACATACACTCTGTGAATGTCTGTCTGTCCAGGATGTAACACAACACTACATTCTATTAAACACATTATAGAAGATTGCAATGTATACAAACACACTCACCAACAACACAACAACATACACTCTGTGAGGGCACTGTGGGAAAGCCTGGTTCAGGCCATGGCCTTCCTCGGGAGCCAGGGTTGGCAAAAAACTCACTTGTTTTTTTAAAGCCCAACCCACCTGGGTTTTTTCGTTTTTTTTTTTTCCAAAAAAGCCGGGGCAAAAGCGGGTTTTTTCAAAATTTACCGTGGTGGATACTTATGGATCAGAGAACAACAAAGAAAGGTACAATTCCAAGGAGGTTGTGTCAATATTTCAAGGACTTGTTAAGTTGTCCTCCTAGTTCACCATCCATTGAGAGAATGTATTCAACTTTTGGTCCTGTACTGTATGGTCAAAACTGAGAAACAGGTTTGGGGTGGTGAAGGCCACAAACCTTGTACAAATTTACAAACATTTGTACCTTCAGTACAGCAATTTGTGGAGTCAATACTTCACAATTTCCCAATAAATATCTTAAAATTGCTTTCACATTATTTTAGTGTTATTGAGGAAAAGAATTATGTTTATAATTGATAAGGAACAAAACTGTTGCAAAATAAAAAAATAAATTTCAAATTATAATTAGAGGAGGAAAGCTATAAAATATATTTTTTAAATGGTGAAGAATCCGACAAATTTATTTTCTTCTTTAAAGTAAGGAAAAACATTGTTATTTGTTAAAAAATCTCATTATGTCATGTTTGCAAGATATTTTTTCATTAAATAAGAAATGGGCATCCTCATTTGAAGTAAGTTATTTTGTTATATTAGAATAATATAAATTATTTTGAAGCCAAAAATATCAAATGGAAGAAAAATATTTTAGTAGTTACAAAAGCTGTTACCAAAACAGAAGTTATTATGATTTGTCTTATTTAGTCAAGAAGAACATTCTTATTTGTAAAAAACTCAAGTTTTATAATTATTACACTTCCTTAATAATAGATTAAAGGTACTTGGCAATGATTAATATTTAATCTCAAATATCTATGATTTAATGTTGATATTGTGTGCTATAATATAAAAAATCAATAATTTAAAATAGAAAATATATATATATTAAATATATCATTTTGAAAAAACCCAGGAAAGTGGGCAAAAATGTGGGTTTTTTCAATTTTTTTTTTTTTTTTTTTTTAAACCCAGGGGCCGGATACTCAAAGCGTGCAAAGGCGCCTTTTGTTCCGAAAGCGCCTTTCGATTGCGCATTTTCCCAAACGACGAATACACAAAACTTTCCCTGGGCGCGGCCATATTGGAAATAATTGGTATTAGCGCCTTTGAGCAACGGCTGGGTCGGACCAGCCGTTGCGATGGAAAGGCGCCTTTTGATGAATAAAAACAACAATATGTCTGCGGTGAATGATAAGCTCAGATAGCTCTTCACTCCTAATTAGATGTAATACTGCCTCAATACTTTGTTAAGAGAGTAATGGTTGCCATACAATATAAATAATGAGTAGCAAGTTATGATAGAATAAAGAAAATTAATTATATGTGGACTCGTGGAGGTATAATATATATATTATATGGTACATACATGATAACCAATTCTTATAGCTTCCCACTCGTTGCAGTTCACGTCATGTAACAAATTTAATTTCATGCCTATTTGAACTGTGTGTATATTAATATAATACCGGACATATATGTATATTTGTTTGATCCTGCCCCTTTACAATAAATCTTTGCCGCCCCTGTATATTATATGTCTTACGTAATAACCAACTCTTGTAAGGATTTGCGCTCGTGATTGTGGCTTCGTAAGAATATTATGTACATTATAGCCAAAATAAGGTAATAATGGCTATATCAGTGAACCATTAAAAATAATTATATAGTGTAAAATATCAAAACAATTTTATTCTTGCTGAGTTAGTAACTGTCGCAGACCTAACCAAACAATAATGCCAGCTGAAGTAGGTTAGGTCTATATTGGTAATGACGATTTTGATCTTGTAGCACTAAATAGTTTACTCATATGTATATTGGTTACATAATTATATCATATGGGGAAAATTAATGCAGCCATTAATACCCTATTATGGCTATATACGATTATTGAAAAAAAAAAAAAAAAAAAAAAAAAAAACATTAATTTGGCCATCTCCTTGTAGCCTAACAAATAGATATTTTTTTTTTTCGTGTGTTTCATAACTCGATAACTACTTTATTTTATATGAAAACGTTAGATACTTAATTAATAATATACCTAAAATCAATGTTAATTAATCATCAAATTTATTAAGATGCTGAAATCATGGTAATTTTTCCAAGTCAATTATATATACAGTCAATATTTTCGTTGTTATGTCATTTGTCAAGTCATTAAATGTTTGTTTATTATTAATGTCTGTTATCCGCTCAGACCGCTCTTCGAAATACTAGATTATGATTGGTTTACATTTCCTAAGCACACTTCGATAGGTCTGCTGTGATTGGCTGGAGTATCAAATTGCGCATTTTGAGGATTGGCGCAAAATCGCCGAAAGGCACACCAAAGGCGCAATTGAAAATTTTTGAGTATCGGAATCGCACCTTTCTGAAAGGCGCCTTCGACGCGCCGAATCAAAAGGCGCCTTCAGTGAAGGAGCGTTTTGAGTATCCGGCCCCAGGTGGGTAAAACCTGGTTACCCACTTTTTTGCCAACCCCGTCAGGAGCTGGGGGCTGCTGGGCCAGACACCTTGAGGAACTTCAACAACAACAACAACCTGTAAACAAAGTGTTCCTTTAATATCAACAACATTGTTTCATTAACTCTAAGTCAGTAATTGTATCGTGTGGTTCAGAAGAGGATTTAGGTTTTCAACAGAACCTTTCTCTGTGTGGTGCATATTTCATCATGACAACACTATGAGTCCATTCCACAGTGGTTGGTATTGGTTTGTAAGCATGCAAACAAAACAATGTTAGCCGTGTAAATGACTTGTGGGTGAATTATTTAATGAATTTGGTGAGTAAACTATACAGTGATCATCATTATCTAACTGTTTTAATAGATTTTGTGAATACGGATACGCAGCTTTTGGAAAATAATGAACTCTTAAAAGTGTGATTGGTTGGGAAGCTTACAAACCAACACACAAGGTAAAAAATATATATATATAAAAAAAAAAAGTCAGTTTGAGAAGTGAAAGACCATATTAGTCCAAATTAACCAAGACTTTCCCACAAAATATGAAAATACAGAATGATAAAATTCACTGAAATACTGACACAAGACAAATTAACTTTTGTGATAATCTTGTATTGGTTTGTCACCACCACACACACACACACACTACATACTGACTCTTTCAAAATAACAAACCTAATAATAATAATAATAATAATATTGTATTACAATTACATAGTGTGACATTTTCTATATGTTGTAAATCCTTGAAAACCACAACAGTGTGTGTATGAATTATTGTGGCCGACAGTACAGTACTTATACTGGAAAAAAAAAAATATTAAAATACAATATATATATAATATACTCACTTGACAGACATAGAAACATATTATAATATACCCACTTGACAGACATATATATACATACCCAGCTTGGCCTTATAGCCGAGCCTTGGTGCCTTGTGTGGTGGTGTTGGCCTGGGATGCTCAGTGTAGGCATTGTAAGGTGTTGAGGTGATGGAAGTGTCATCACCTCAACACACACACCAAGTACTACATCACATCACTTGTGTTTCTTACAGTAGATCTCTTGTATATATTTATACCATACATCCTCCATCTTGGTGGTGTGACCTGTAAATATTGATTGATATTAGGCAACATAACAGCCAAGGTCATATGGCACCCGAGGAAGAAGGTCATTGACAAGTGGGACAGTCAAGGGGAAAATTTTGTGTTGGTATATCTGGAGCAACTGATTCCTCAAAACTATTCCAAGCAACAGAACACCATTATTTTTGTTCTTCTGGTTCTGTTTCCTGGCATACATTGGAGGAATCAAGGCACTCCAATGTAACAAAAAAGAATAAATAAGAAATAACCTACTACAATAATATTTAATGTAATAAAAGTGAATTACCTCCTTAAGGAACCCTGTGATGTAGTCAGATAATTGAAGGTAAAGAGTCCTTCAAATATTGCCATGAAACTCCACCTATATGGAAGGAGCTTGTTTCGTGGCATAGTCAGGAGGAATTAGAAGCCTCCAAACACACACACACGCATTCTCTCTCCCTAACACACACACACACACATATTTAAAGAAACATATCACTAAATTAGAAAAAGTACAAAGGGCAGCAACAAGATGGCTACCAAGTCTAAGAGAACTAAGCTATGAAGAAAGACGAAAGAAACTAAAATTACCTAAACTAGAAGAAAGACGAAAGAGAGGAGATATGATTATGGTTTACAAATGTGTCACAGAAAAAGAAAAGATAGATATAGAAAACTTGTGTCAACAAGGAATACCTACAATGAGAGGACACAGTAAGAATTTAATTAAATAAAGGATACAAAAATGTACAGAAATATAGCTTTCCAAATAGAGTAATAGACGAATGGAACAAATTACCAGAAGAAGTGGTGTATGTCAAAAACATACATACCTTTAAAGAAAAATATGATAATTGTGTTTTAAAATACAGGATATTACGAGCTTGACTCAATCCTGTAAAGATACAAATAGGTAAGAACAAATAGGTAAGAACACACACACACACACACACCTATATGGATGGAGTTTGTTTCGTGGCATGGTCAGGAGGAATCAGAAGCCTCCAAACACACACACACACATTCTCTCTCCCTAACACACACACACACCTATATGGAAGGAGTTTGTTTCATGGCAAGGTCAGGAGGAATCAGAAGCCTCCAAACACACACACCTATATGGAAGGAGTTTGTTTCGTGGCATGGTCTGGAGGAATCAGAAGCCTCCAATTTTCAAACTTGATCACAGGGTCCTTAATCTTCAAAATAACACCTAAAGTCAACTCAACTCCCTTAATTATCATTATTATGTATGTCTGTCCATTATGTATATAAAGAAAAACATATGATAAATGAAATACACAGATTGGCGTGTGAAACAGGTACTGTGTGTGTGTAGAAGTGTGTGTGTATGTATGTGTGTGTGTGTGTGTGTGTGTGTGTGTGTGTGTGTATGTGGAGAAGTGTGTGTATGTGTGTGTAGAAGTGTGTGTGTGTATGTATGTGAATTTGTGTAGCTGTGGTGATGTCCAGACTGAGTTGCATGTATTAGAGCAGTGCCCACTCACACGGGACATTAGAAACAGCTACCAATTATCCAACATGGAGTAGCTATTTTCTGATAATTTTACTCCTGAAATTACCTGCAGAATACTTCATGAAGTTCTGAATGCCTACAAGTAAAGCCGCGGTCACACTGGCCAAAAAATGCTTGGATCCCACTGTAGAGGTGGATTTTTGTCCAACCTTGGAGAGTTTTGCTTGGAGATTTCCAAGGTATCCTGACACGAGTAGAATCGTTTGCCTCCAAGCCCAAGGTTGGAATGAAGGAACGTAAAAACTATTGTTAGTAAAATTATTTTATTGTACTGTACTTATTTCGAAAAATAATGACAAATAGTAAATAAATAAATCAAATTAGCGTAATGAATACATAAATACCTTTTTTCTCGATAACAAAATTATCCTATAAACTTTGATTTGAGAACACTCCTGCTACCAAAACAATGATACCAAGTTCAGAACTTCAGAAGCTCTTGAAAATTCTCTCTTGACATTCCGTGATAGTCACAAAACCACGTCCATCATCTAGGTGCATCTCCTGAATTAGGTTGTTATACACATTTTTCCTTTTTCTTGCCATCCACGGTTTGACCCACAGTCTCTTCACTTTATTTCTTTTCCGTTTTATGTGCTCGTAGGCTACTGCAATTGTTAAAATAGTCATAGTTGCCAGCATGTATTCCTCGTCCTCCATTGTGCACTGCTCTTTGTAGCTTGATATCCTTGAACTGGGCTGATGGTTCTACTTTCTGTAGTGTGACCAAAAACTTCCAAGGGACAGCATCCAATCCTACTCTACGCTTGGGTCTCCCAGGGTACAAATGGCCAGTGTGACCGTAGCTTAAGGAGGACACAAATGTGCAAATAGTTACTTAATGTAATGAGTGACGTAGGGTAAAAATATATATGGAAAGCTTGTTAATACAAGTATGTGCATGGTTAAATGTATTATGTAAATAAATGTAGGTGTAAGAAGTTGTGTAATATTTGGTATGAGATGGTTTTCGGTACCCAATGAGGTGGACACCAAGGTGGGAATTGGAATTGCATAGATAATTTTGTGGACTACAACCAGACATTTTGAGGGTGTTAATTGTTTTGTGTTTTGTGCTTTATTGTTTGATTGGTGCAATTGATAAAGAAAAAAAGGTAAATATTGAATGAATTACCGTTATTGGGTACGGTTTTTCTACCTTCATTACCTACTTATTTAGACCATTCTAAGACAATTTTTTTCTAAGGCATTTTCTCCGCAAATGTCCCATTTACAAGATAGGGCATATTCAAATGGGGCATTTTGAAATTAGCCTGACCTTACCTGACCTGACCTAACCTAACCTAGACCGCATCAGACTACCGGGACCTAACCTGGGCAGACTACCGGGACCTAACCTGGGCAGACTACCGGGACCTAACCTGGGCAAACTACCGGGAAATAACCGTGGTAAAGTACAGAAAATGACCGGGGCAAAATACTGGGACCTAGCCGGATCTGGCAACACTGCTACAAAACGGTAATTCTTTCAATAAATACCAAAAAAAAAATGTACTTTGTTGTTAGCAATATTCAGAAGAAATTGTATAGTTTACTGATTGTTCTGTGGTCAATAAACAAACGATCTATCTATATATCTATCTATCTACAGCCACAATGTAATAACCACAGACACCTTCCCTTACAATGACATCATGCAAATAAATCACTATCATATCCAACCATAATCTTGAAAATAACACCTTACAAACTCAACCCTCTCAATTATTATTATTATTATTATTGAGGTGGTGCAAAATCATACACGTGTTGTTCTTTATTACCAAGATTATTATTATTTTTATTATTATTATTGAGGTAGTGCAAAATCATACACGTGTTGTTCTTTATTACCAAGATTATTATTATTATTATTATTACGATGGAAGGAAATTCTTTCAATATTTACCGGTCATTAACACGGCTAACATTCTTTCGTTTGCATGCTTACAAACCAATACCAACCACTGTGGAATCGACCCACGGTACCATAGACACCTCTAGATAAATACCAAAAATAAATAACGATAGAGAAAAATAATAATGGCGAAGGAGACAGAGACAAAAAAGAGTGAAGAAAGAAAAAATATAACTAAATGGGCCGTATTCAAGAACATCCATGGTGTATACGATGGTGTGGTACTGTACGACGGCTCTGTGGTTTGTATATGGATCCATCGTATCGGTACCATGCCATCGTATGCCCCACGAACGTTCTTGAAAATGGACCATGTCCATGTGTTTACCTGTTTTTTTCCCCTACTTTTGTTGTCACTTGTCAGTGTTGCCAGATGGCTTTGTCGTCGTGAGTGTTGCCAGAAGTTACAGTTATCAGTAATGCCAATAGGTTTATTATAGCCAAGTCGAGGTGAGCTGGAACGGAAGTAGCCCAAAATATAGCCCAATATTATGCTGTCAATAAATAGAATAAAAATTAGTGATATATAACTTATGTAAATCAAAATAAAATAAAGTTAAAAAGAGAACAAAATTAAAGGAAGAGTCATGGAACTACAGCAAAGGATAAAATTAAGATATGTGCCGTTGAAAAGTTACACACCCAAATAAAACAGACTGCTGATCTGAGCATGAAAATGTACGTATGGTATTTGTATTTGTTTCTTTTATTACTTTGATGACAGTGGAGTAAGTTTATTACATATATAAACTAATTTACAGCAATTTCTGAATTATGCTGTTTTGGTAATCAGTCTTTAATTCGTGATATTATTATTAAGAGATGTAAAACATATTAACTAAGTCATCATTTGTAGACAGTTTTAACCCCACGACCTAAACTATTCCAAAATAGCTTCAATTTTAATTAAACAAATAATGGAAAATGATCGTGTCGGTGTTCAGACAAAGTAGCCAAATTGGGCTTCGAAACCACGAATGTTGCAACACTGTTATAATTTTATATACACATTCGTATCGGCTCCATGAGCTTAGTATTGTAATTATTATCATATTTCACAAAGTAAACAATATGTAATACTTGATATATCCTTAGCTTTAATGTTTTATTATAATATTACAAAAATATAAGAACATTTTAATTTTTGGTGAGACACACACAGAGCCTAAATGAGCAAATAGAACCGAATCATCTGAAAAAATTCTCAAGATCCTGGGATTTTCTTTAACCTTAACTTAAAATTCTTTGAATCTTGGAAATTTCCTTAAGATAATTGAGCATTTTGTAAATACATGGAAATATCATGTATTTTAATTCAAAAACACAATAATTAACATCTTTTCTATATCAAATTATAATATAGATACAAATATCAGTTACAATAGAATTATTTGATTAATATGAAGGATTTGTTACTACTCGTTTCCTTCTTTCTCCTCCTACTCGATCTCTTTCTCTTTCTCCTTCACACTCTCTCACTTTCCTTCACTTCCTTTCTCATTTCACCTACTTCTCCTCATTTCCTTCTCATTTCTTCATTTCCCTTTCACTCTTCCATCCATTTTAATTATAACATCTCCAAACCATGGACCGTACGTATGCATGCAAGAACATCCGTGGAGTATACGATGGCTTGGTACCGGTACCACGATGGCTCTAGTGTGTGTGTGTGTGTGTGTGTGTGTGTGTGTGTATGTGGAGAAGTGTGTGTGTGTGTGTGTGCGTGTATGTGTGTGCATGTGGAGAAGTGTGTGTATGTGAGTGTGTGTGGAGAAGTGTGTGTATGTGGGTGTGGGTGTGTATAGAAGTGTGTGTATGTATGTGTATGTGTATGTGGGTGAATGTAGAGAAGTGTGTATGTGTGTGTGTGTATGTGTGTGTATGTGTATGTGGAGAAGTGTTTGTATGTGGGTGTGTGTGGAGAAGTGTGTGTGTGTGGAGAAGTGTGTATGTGTGTGTATGTGTGTGGAGAAGTGTGTGTATGTGGGTGTGTGTAGAGAAGTGTGTGTATGTGTGTGTGTGTGGAGAAGTGTGTGTGTGTGTGTGGAGAAGTGTGTGTGTGTGTGGAGAAGTGTGTATGTGTGGGTGTGTATATGTATAGAAGTGTGTGTATGTATGTGTATGTGTATGTGGGTGAATGTAGAGAAGTGTGTGTGTGTGGAGAAGTGTGTATGTGTATGCATGTGGAGAAGTGTATGTGTACGTATGTGTATGTCGAGAAGTGTGTGTACGTGTGTGTGTGTGTGTGTGTGTGTAGGTGTATGTAGAGAAGTGTGTGTAGGTGTGTGTATGTGGGTGCATGTGGAGAAGTGTGTATGTATGTGTGTGTATGTGAAGGTGTGTGTATGTGGAGAAGTGTGTATGTGAAGTGTGTGCATGTGGAGAAGTGTGTATGTATGTGTGTATGTGAAGTGTGTGTATGTGGAAAAGTGTGTATGTTTGTGTGTATGTGAAGTGTGTGTATGTGGAGAAGTGTGAGTGTAAGTTTGTGTATGTGTGTGTATGTGAAGTGTATGTACGTGTGTGTATGTGAAGTGTGTGTACGTATGTAGGTGTATGTCCAGTGTGTGTGCATGTTTGTATGTATATTTGGATATTAATTAAATACTTTAAGGGTTTGGGCGCTCCTTCGGCCCCAGCCACTAGCTTTCAGTTCCTCCACTGTCCCTCTTTTCTTTCTATTTCTTTCCTACTCTCTGTCTCACTTCTCTATCACCTTCTTGTGACGCTGTATGACTTCGCTGTTTCGGCACCTAATATCAATCAATCAATCAATAAGTCAATCATAAATGTAGGGGATGTATGTTGATATTTTTACTTTATCACCGTTGTTATGTGTGTGTGTGTGTGTGTGTGTGTGTGTAAAGATATGTGTATTTGTGGGAGTTAAAAATGTGTGTGTGTGTGTGTGTGTGTGTGTGTAAAGAGATATGTATTTGTGTGTGTGTGTGTGTGTGTGTGTGTGTGTGTAATTGGGAACCGGGACAATTTCACAGTCTAAAATTAACTTTCTTCTCTTGTTGATAAATATTGAGAAACTATTAAGGGTTTTTAATAAAAATTATAATACTATATATTTATAGTTATTTATTTATAAGTATTAAGTGGGTAGTTGAGAGGAAGGTGGACGGGCAGTATGGAGGAAGGTAATTTATAGTGGAGTCATCAAATTCATCCAATAATTCACTCATGAGTCATTTACACAGTTCAATTTCTTTCGTTCGGGTGTTTGCAAACCAAAACAAACCACTGTGGAATCGGCAATTAGACTGTGAATAATAATAATAATAATAATAATAATAATAATATTCTTCTATGGGTTTTGCCGACAAATTGCAGTTCACAGTATCTTTCACATAACGCCCTGCTTTTTCAACATAGGACTGTACAAGAAGAGATCGTAAGGATTCTGTAACATTCAACAGGTAAGTGGAGAAGTTCTTTACAGTTAATATTTTACAGAAATTACCCAGAATAGGTGGAAGGGTATAGGTACGAATTGAGTCTGGATATTTCCTTACACTTCCTTTATTATTCTTGCACGAGTAGGTGGTAATGTAGTATATTTCTCCAGAAAATTCAAATAAAAGAGTGTGAGAATTAATGTTTGATATTGTATGAGTTGGTAGAAAGTTAGTGATTGCTGTTCAGCCTCAGTGAATATCCACAGGCACACTTTCATTACAAAAGGCACTCGGAGGAAACCAAATGGGATAAACTTAAAGCCTTACCTACCTGTGTACTGTAGACTAAAAGCACTTAGCGGGACCTGTGACTAAGGATGTGCCAACGCTACGTCGAAACTGCATCATTAATTACACTTGTTTTTTTCAACAGTGGGTCAGAATAATGAGAGAGAGAGAGAGAGAGAGAGAGGAGAGAGAGAGAGAGAGAGAGAGAGAGAGGGTCACGAAACTGGACGGATAGACGAAATGTTCATAACTTTATTAAGGAGAATGGAGTGGAAGATATTGGCTTGTGTTAGAGTATTGTAGGTATAATTGAACTGGAGGTGTTGGGTGATGTGTGGAAATGTATAGGGTGGGAGAGTACAATATGGTTCATACCACTGGAACTAAATAATATAGTTTTATATTTTGCAGTTTTAAGTTTGTATTAGCACATACATATACGGTACAGTCAATGTCAATAGTCCTGCAACACTTTCCAATGAGTTGGCTTCGAAAAATGATCCAAAACTATAACTGTTGGTGTCTGCACAATATTGGTTCACAATATTCAATTAAATGGCTCGCTTTTATTCACCAGGTTGCAGGACTTTTGACCATGACTGTACAGTACATACATAGTCAAATAGTGTTTTCTTGCTGTACCACAAATTCATATATGCATGTGTACATTGTTCTAAATATTGTCACTTTGTACTGTCAGCATTAGTTTGTGATGGTTAAGTATTAACAGTAGTCTACTTGTTATAATATTGCCTTGAAACTTTATTCCTGAATAGTCGTAATTGGAGACACTTTGCACGTAGTGTAAAGGTCCATATGCTTTCTAACTCTGTCACATCTGGTCTAAGTGTTAGAGTGTCTCTCCATCCTCCCTCACTCAGCTTCATTCCACTCCCTCACTCACACCAACCCTGACACAGACGAAAGAGACCCTTGTTAATAAAGTTGCAGGAGAACTTCTGTACCCTGTGCCTGTGGCGATGGAAGCTTGAACACGACCAGGGAGAATGGTATATCAATAAAAAAAAATCCCTGACCTTTGGCCCATAACTGATTATAACGATCTTATCTTTGCTTATGCCGGAAAAGGGTTAATGAATTAAAATAGATTTATACTTGTCAACTACACTAGGGTAATATAGATAGGGAAATCAATTAAAATAGGCAAACCAAAAGAACTGTAGGCCTATAATAGCTAAAAACAAAATGGTATTTGGCCCTCACCTATCAGGCAGATAACGTAGTACATTATTTTATGTATAACTTTGGCGAATACTTAACACTATTTAGGCCTATAGTGATTATTATACTCGTCACACGGAAAGTCCTCCTCATCCACAAAAGTTAAAACAACAGATATTGTACTGAGGACCAAGGGAGTATAGAGTTAGGAAATGCCATCCACTCTGGCTTATGAACGATAGAATATTACGTGTGTACAATAAGGAAGAGTTTGTGTGGACATCCTATACTGTACTATAATAATGGTTGGCCAGCACGGTGGTGTGGGATGGGATGGCAGAGCTAATAAACACCATTGTAGTGGTGGAGTGGCTCAAATGGCAGCCATTAACCCACCTTAATCAACCCATCAGTGGACTTGGTGATAGTAGTTTGTGTCTGTGTGTCTGTGTGTGTGTGTGTGACTCGACTCACCAGTGGACTTAAGGATAGTAGAGTGTGTGTGTGTGTGTGTGTGTGTGTGTGTATGTGTGTGTTGGGGGTAACCGAGAGTGTGTGTGTGTGTGTGTGTGTGTGTGTGTGTGTGTGTGTGTTGGGGTAACCGAGAGTGTGTGTGTGTGTGTGTGTGTGTGTGTGTGTGTGTGTGTGTGTGTGTGTGTGTGTGTGTGTGTGTGTGTGTGTGTGGGGCAACTGAGTGTGTGTGTGTGTGTGTGTGTGATGGGGGAACCGAGTGTGTGTGTGTGTGTGTGTGTGTGTGTGTGTGTGTGTGTGTGTGATGGGATAACCGAGTATGTATGTGTGTGTGTATGTGTGTGTAGGTATTTTTCTACACAACTACTACTTGGCTATCCTAGTAATTAGTATAATGTATGTATGTATGTACCGATACTAGTGAATGGTGAATGGTGGGATGAATTAAAGATGGTTAGTGGACGATGTGAATGTGTGATCTAAGCGGTGAGTAATTGGAGGGACTGCTGGTTAGATGAATGTGAATGAATGAGTGAGTAGGTGATTTAAGTGGTGGAAACTGATGAGTGGAGTGAGTTAATGATGTGAATGAATGAATGAGTGAGTGAGTGATTGGGTTGTTTGTATGTACGTAAGTAGGTGAGTGAGTTAATAATGTTGTGAGTGTGTGAGTGAGTGGGTGAGTGGTGGAGACTGGTAAGTGGTGAGTGAGTTAATGATGCTGTGAGTGTGTGAGTGAGTGGGTGAGTGGTGTAGACTGGTGAGTGGTGAGTGAGTTAATAATGCTATGAGTGTGTGAGTGAGTGGGTGAGTGGTTCATAAGTGGGTGAGTGAGTTAATGAGGCTGTGAGTGTGTGAGTGAGTGGGTGTTGAGTGTTGGTGGATTAATGGTGCTGCAGATGAATAGGTGAGTGCTTGGTGAAGTAATCAATGGAGAGAGAGAGAGAGAGAGAGAGAGAGAGAGAGAGAGAGAGAGAGAGAGAGAGAGAGAGAGAGAGAGAGAGAGAGAGAGAGAGAGAGAGAGAGGGGGGGGGGGGGGGGTGCCAATGTTGGAAGGGATGGGAAGGTGGCACTGTTTTAAGGATAGGAAGGTGGCACTGTTTTAAGGATAGGAAGGTGGCACTGTTTTAAGGATAGGAAGGTGGCACTGTTTTAAGGATAGGAAGGTGGCACTGTTTTAAGGATAGGAAGGTGGCACTGTTTTAAGGATAGGAAGGTGGCACTGTTTTAAGGATAGGGAAGGTGGCACTGTTTTGGAAGGTAGAGATGAGAATTTGGTAAAGTCGGTAGGGATGGAAAAGTGGTAGTTTTAGCACTAATGGACTAATGGACATACGTATAGTATTACTGTGATGAAAGTGTAAATAAAAAAATAAGTTAATAAAATAATAAAAAGGACATGGTAGGTTTTAGCAAGGCAAGAAAATTCAAGACACGTATAACAGAATTCTATTAGCTCTCCAAAATTATAATAGATCCTCTTCGGTTCCTTTTGAGCACCTCCTTTTAGATCCTTATGGTAGGATATATAGGGAGGTAATGGAGAGCCCTTCACTCTCTATCACTCACATCTTCCTTCTCAGTCTTTCTTGCCCCTCTTGCCATTCACTTAAGTTGTCTTCAGATATATGTAGGGTATTTCTCCTGTAGTGTCACCATCCACATTCACTTCCACCTCTCATACACTTCCTCCTTCCTTTCTTTACATTTCATCCTTATCTAACACTTCTTTCTTATCTTACACTTCTTTATCTCATACAGTTTTTTCTTCCTTTACACTTCATCCTTATCTAAAACTTCTTCCTTTTCTTACACTTCTTTCTCTATGCCCTTTCCAACACTCCCTCCTTCCTTTAAACTTTTTCCTTATCCTACCCTTCTTCCTCTGTGTGTGTGTGTGTGTGTGCGTGTCTCTCTCTCTCTCTCTCTCTCTCTCTCTCTCTCTCTCTCTCTCCTCTCTCTCTCTCTCTCTCTCTCTCTCTCTCTCTCTCTCTCTCTCATGGTGTTAGTAGGAGTGCCAATAAACAGTGTGACAGTCCTCCTTCACTCTCTCTCTCTCTCTCTCCCTCGACTGCCTGCCTGCCTGCCTGCCTGCCTGCCTGCCTGTCGATTTAAAGGTCCACATCCCGCCCTCATTTGTCGACCATCTGTACCCACGCAAACTTGAGAAGAGCATAAATATTTCTCTCTGGAAACTTTCATGCCCCCCTCGCTCAACACACACACCCACACACACACACACACACACACCTACACCCACACACACACACACACACACACACACACACACACACACGCTGGGGGAGATGAAGTGCAAATACGGCGCCATGTTAAGTCTCCGCAGTCGGGTCGAGTTGGGTCCTTTTTGCAGGGGATGGGGACGGGAGGGGAGGGGTAGAAAGAGTAGGAGGAGGAGGAGAGGAGGAAAAAGAGAAGGGGGGGGAGTAGTAGTAGGAGGAGGAGGAGGGAGGAGGAGGAGGAGAGAAGGTGGAGGAGGGAGAGGAGGAGAAGAAGAGAGAGGAAATTGAGTGTAGAAGCAACGAGACGAGAACAAGGAAGAGCAGGCAGGAAAAAGATAGGGAAGTAAAGGAGAAAAGAAAGAACTAAATGAGATGAGAACCCCATTGCCTTGGTGGATACTCTGACCTGAATATTAGCCTTCAGGGTTTTCACATTACCAGGCAAATGTCGAGGAGGAACCAATCTCAGACTCACTGCCTACCTATACTTACTTACCTGTCTGTCTGTCTGTCTGTCTAGTGTTTTGTTGGTGGTAGTGTTGGAAGGTGGTGGTGGTAGTGTTGGTAGTGATGGAAGGGGTGTGGTGTAGTGTTTGGAAGGTGGTGGTGGTGGTAGTGTTGATAGTGATGGGAAGGTGGTAGTATTAGTAGTGATAGGAAGGTGGTGGTAGTGTTGGAAGGGGTGTGGTGGTAGTGTTGGAAGGGGTGTGGTGGTAGTGTTGGTAGTGATGGGAAGGTCTTAGTGTTGGTAGAGATGAGAAGATGGTACTGTTGGTAGTGATGGGAAGGTGCAGGTATTGTTGGCAGGGATGGGAAGGTGGTGGTAGTGTTGATAGTGATGGGAAGGTGGTAGTGTTGGTATAGATAGGAAGAAGGTGGCAGCACTGTTGGTAGAGATGAGAATATGGTACCTTACTGTTGGTAATAATGATGGGAAGGTGACACCATTGGTTATACTGTATATATAAAGACGTAAAGTTGTATATGTAAATTTATACTTTTCATAACTTTATTAATTTTCTCCTGGATATTGTAGTTCTGTATAACGAATGTGTTGGTTAAATGATCAGCCTTTATGTTATCCTTCAAAATAAGCAGAGTGAGACGACAGACTTTTGCAGCTGACTGTACATGTGACTAAACTCGGAGTGTGTTTCCCGCAGGAAGGAAGGAATATTGTGTGTGACGTACGCGCTTGTCCAGGGATTTGGATGGTGTACTGTGTGTGTGTGTGTGTGTGTGTGTCAGGGCTGGAACACAGGCTGGGAGATATGTTCACGGGGATATACTGAAGGGAGGAGGGAGAGGATATACTGAAGGGGAGGGAGAAGAGGATTTGCCAGGGGAAATATACAGTAGCCTACGCTTGGAGGGACAAATAAAATTGGACACAGACAGACATTTTGGTAACTTTACACTATATATATATAGAACTGTTTGATGTGATATTGG